>NIVC01004037.1:15000-63435 GCA_002269645.1 Macrostomum lignano | reverse complement strand
AATTGCGAGCTGAATGTATGCCTTTCTGCTATCTGCGGCAGATTTGAAGTTGCTTGTGACGGACTTGGAGTGGAAAAGGTATAGTAAAGCGAGGCAATGTCGAGTATTTAATTTAAAGAATAGGAACCAGTGATATAATTACAATGTATCTAAAATAAAGTAACCGCCATATCAACAAAAAAACTCCAACGGCAAGGAGATAGAAGCAAATACGGAACTCCAAGGACAAGACGACACAAACAGTCAGTAGCTCGTACATAAAGGAACCTGGTCCGGATCGTCGACGGCTCGACCCAGAAGGTGACGGCATCGATATCGAACGGACGGTTGTATGTACATTTCGTCAAACATAATTACGCAGTTTCGCTGAGCTCCTGATAGACTGGCAAAAACTGACTGGATCACATCGGCTGCGTCGGTTTCTGTGCCAACTTCTCCTGTACCTGCTAGTTGCAGCTGCAGCGTTCGGGGATGAGGCAATGGCAATAGCTTCCGTAGGTAAGATTAAGCCGAACTACTGATCAAGTAGAGCAATGCTGACTGTCGCACTAGTGAAATGTCATAGCGGCGATTGTTCCGATTTACTAATGTAAGGCTAAGTTGTCGAATCAAAAACTGAAGCGACGGATCCAAATCAGAGTCAGAATCTATATCATCACTGATTCTACTAACAAACGCTTCGACTTCACGTTGGGGATTGGCGTCGGAATTTTTGCACCGCACGACAACAGCATCCAGCGCTTGAGTGTCGGTTGAAATCCCAACAAGTCTCGAACCGAAGTCGGTGTATGCAGTTTGAATGCACGAATCAGAAAGTTGGGTGAGACAAAAATTCGAACAGACAGGTCTCCATCTTTATCTAACGTAAACAAGTAAACGTCTTCGTTCAGAATAGCTGTGTTCAGTGCATGTCGAGATACGACATCCGAATTTTTCACCTCAGCTCGAAAACTTTCCCATGCCGGCAAAAAATCAAGCAGCTGAAAAGCGTCCATCTCATCGATGTCGCCGCACCTCGCGTCAGAAAGAACACCGCGCTTTTCGGCCTGTCGGTCCTGGTCTAAAATAAGAGTAAAAATAAAAGTAAGATAATTGTGAGCGGCAAAATCGATATAGACGCTAAGTGTTGAGCAATCTTTAAGTTACGTACCTTGGTTCTGAACAAAACACGAGCTAGGAACTCCATTAAAAACAGAAGGATTAATTGGCCTTTCGGTAGAGTTTTTCTTGACCATTGGAGCATCGCTTGGCCAATGCTTTACGCACACGCCCATATTGTCAGTCACTCTCTAAAATAATAAATTTTGGGTTTCAAGTTGTTTGGACGAGACTGGCATGCAGAATTGAAGCGGAATTATGCAGCAGTAATGACAGCAAATGATCTGGTTTCTTACCTGGAAAATATTTGGCAGCGCCTTTCTCCATCGCTCTCGCTCCTGTGGATCTCTGGGAAACGCAAATGTCCGTGTTCGAACGGCTTCAGAGTTGTAATTTGACGAGCACGGAAATACGCTGCACTTTCTTGGCATTTCATCAAGTGAATAAAAAATGCTTCTCTTGATTTAGTTCAGCTTAGCTTCACTGCTGGCCGCAACTAAAGCAATTTTAATTTGCTTGATAGCAGAGAGGACTTGAAGGGGCCATAGAACGGTACTTTTGAGCGAGCCCCTCAGATTTTTTGCCATGAATTGGCTCGTTTCGCGTCCCGAGGGTTTTAGTTGTCCCTGCCTCATATCTCAATTATTGTAATTGTAGTTTTTTTTAAACAATCACAATTTATAACTTATGCAGCTTATTACATTGTAAACGTAATTATCTAATTATTTGAGCAAATTGAGAATTTATAAATTAGCATGACCAGAAATATACAGTTGTAATAGTGTAATATTAAATATAATAATTTAAATTTTCTCTGATACAAGAACAAATTTGCCGATATGTTGTGTTGTGTAAATAACTTCTAACTATATGATGCAATTTCCATATCCAAAATAGAATTACGTTGAATCTGGTGTATAAAGGCTTAAATATAATTTCTATAACAATATGCTGCATAATTTAAGGAATTTAAAAAAATTTCTGTTCAGTTTCAGAGTTTCATAGAAGTGTAAAAAGTTGCGATTGCCGGGAGTCGAACCCGGGTCGAATGCTTGGAAGGCATCCATGCTAACCGTTACACCACAATCGCTTAGGCTAATGGGGAGCACTGTTGACTACTTATACGTTTTGGATTGAAATTTCCCGGGAATCTTATCTATAGTTCGATCTACAGGCCTTTTTCCATTGGCCTTACCTTTACGAGGTTCGTCAGGTGTTCAATATATTTTCTTGATACATAGAATCAGTCAGTGTTAAATCAAAACAAATGCTAGCACTTTTCGAAATACTCTCCAGCTTGGCAACGATTCACTGACTGAGACTGAGAGATGTCAAACAGGATGCTGGAGTCTGGAGAGTGCCGCAACAGCCAGTTTTCTGGCGACACAAATGGAACTCGAACTCCTTTGAACATAATCTCCCATTTGCTTGCTTGCAATTATTCAATCGAAATAGTTATAGGCTCTTTGTTCTAGGTTGTTTAACGAGTTGATCTTTCCCCTAAAAGGATAGCTACACTAAGAAAAGATAAACATTTCATATTAAAGCATGCACCATACACATTAGCCGTAATTAGATGGATCAAGACCATATACTGTTATTAGATAAGGAAGCTAAATTAGGAAGCTAAAGTGACAAATCGAGCGCGCAATCGTTCCGCAACACTGAAGCTGTGGGGTTTCCGGGAATAATTTTGTGATAGAGGGGGTGCGTGGGTGGGATTTCTTATATTCTCTCTCATTGCGTTGTGCGCTTGAGATGAAAGTGACAGGGCTGCGTGGAATGCATATTGTTACATGCTGCATGTCTCGTACTGTGAGAAATTTGCATTTGCAAACTAATATCTGTGTATCTATCCTTCTTCTGTGCGCGTCTCTGCAGCTACATTTGGGACATCTTGTTGGTGAGTCATTCGGTTCCCCTGTCCCCTGTCCCCTGTCCCCTGTCCCCTGTCCCCTGTCCCCTGTCCCCTGTCCCCTGTCCCCTGTCCCCTGTCCCCTGTCCCCTATCCCTGTCCCTGTCCTCTGGCCCTATCCCTGTCCCCTGTCCCCTGTCCCCTGTCCCCTGTCCCCTGTCCCCTGTCCCCTGTCCCCTGTCCCCTGTCCCCTGTCTCCTGTCCCCTGTCTCCTGTCCCCTGTCCCCTGTCCCCTGTCCCCTGTCCCCTGTCCCCTGTCCTCTGTCCCTGTCCCTGTCCCTGTCCCCTGTCCCTGTCCCCTGTCCCTTGTCCCTGTCCCCTGTCCCTTGTCCCTGTCCCCTGTCCCCTGTCCCCTGTCCCCTGTCCCCTGTCCCTTGTCCCTGTCCCCTGTCCCCTGTCCCCTGTCCCCTGTCCCTTGTCCCTGTCCCCTGTCCCTTGTCCCTGTCCCCTGTCCCCTGTCCCCTGTCCCCTGTCCCCTGTCCCCTTCCCTTGTCCCCTGTTCTCTGTCACCTGTCCCCTGACACCCTCGCCCCAAATTTAACTAAAGTGACAGTTTCTGATTTCACAGAACTGATATATATATTCACTCAGTTATAATGTATTTAATTATATTTACTTTTTCCATGGAAGATTGCACAACAATATTTACTTTATAGGACTGGACAGTCATATAGTTTAAAATAGTATAACACATTGAAACACGTATTTTCTATGCACTTTAAGAACTGGAGAGTGCATGCACTTTACACGATGCTTGGAGGAATTTTAGTATTTCACAATAATTAGGTTAAAGTGGATTGGATTTACATAATTGAATGGATATATGGCCATGTATTCATATCGATATGCAGTTGTGTGCTGTGGGCAGTTTATGCGAAATATCATGCGCTGGGGTAATACATGTATTTTCTAGATTTCATTGGATTAATGCTTTGAAAAATAAAACACTTCTTGCCTTTAGAACTTTTTATTTGCAGCCTCAAAACTACGAGTACTAAGCAGCCAGAAACAGAAATAACCTGAAAGTCCTAAAAACCTCAGATTAATTAATGCTACCAGGTTCCGGTTCCGTTAAACCACTGACGGACCAGAAGGGTAGCGTCGATCCATATCTGACGGACCTGAAGGGTAGCGTCGATTCATATCTGAGGGACCTGAAGGGTAGCGTCGATCCATATCTGAGGACCTGGAGGGTAGCGTCGATTCATATCTGAGGGACCTGAAGGGTAGCGTCGATCCATATCTGAGGGACCTGAAGGGTAGCGTCGATTCATATCTGAGGGACCTGAAGGGTAGCGTCGATCCATATCTGAGGGACCTGAAGGGTAGCGTCGATCCATATCTGAGGGACCTGAAGGGTAGCGGCGGTCTACATCTGAGGGACCTGAAGGGTAGCGCCGATCGATCCAAATCTGAGGACCTGAAGGGTAGCAGTGACCCACCTACGAAGCATTATTCAAATTGAAAATTAAATAAAATAGCAATGAAAATACATGAACTCAAAAATCCACGCATTGATCGAGTTTTCAATATTTGCGAACTGTTTTTCTGTTCAATTCAAATATAAGTAGCCAGAAGCGGTTTTTCCACGGCTTTCCCGTTTTCCTCGCCCTCCGACATTCCAACCGCTCGATTTGCTGCGCAGGTGTCGCCTCCGTCATTGCCGCTGCTGCCGCCGCCTCGCCGAGTGGCCCTGTTGGTTCGGCTGTTGCTCAGGTAGAAATCCTCAGTACGCCGCCGTTTCCCATTGTCGTTTCTCAGCATCGCGTCGCCGCTGGCGGATCCGGCCCCAGCCGCGGCGGAGGAGGCGGCGGCGCTGCCGCAGCCACTGCAGCCGCCGACGACGGAACCCCGGGTCCTGGCGAACAGCAGCGCCACCTGCCGCCTGTACTGCGCCCCTGTGGCCAGGTAGATCAGAAAGTTCAGCGAGTAATGCGAGATGGAAATCTCGTCAATCACTTTCTTCACCCGCGCCATGGCGAAGTGGCGCCTCCAGGCGGGGTCCAGCAGCACCTCAGCGTCCGTGAGGTTCTGGCTGCCGTAGCCGGCGAAGGTCTGCAGGCCGTAGACCAGGCCGGCCGGCAGAGAGGTCAGGATGACGAAGAAGGACACGCTGAGCAGCATGATCGTGCTGGACATGAACCGGCCCTCGCCGCCGCCGCTGTCCTCTCCGCTGCCGCCTCCGGGGCCGCCTTCGCACTGGTTCTGCCGGTTGCTGCCCCGGTTCACTGCGATCTTGTACATCTCGTGAATCACCAGCAGGTTGAAGACCAGAGCGGTCACGGGCACGAGGCCGCTGATGACAATCTCGGTAGTGAGGGTGTACACCAGCCAGAGCCAGCCTTCGCTGCGCACCACGCATGCGCCATGCTCGAACTCCTTGAAGTTGAGCTGGGCCAAGTTCCACACGATCACGCCGGCGGTCATGAAGCCGATGACGGTGTAGGCGCGGCGGGTGCTGCACAGCGACTCGCGCTTGAATGGAAAGCAAATCGAGATCCAGCGCTCCACGGTGAAGCCCAGCACGAGGATCGGCGACAGGTACTGGGCGGTGAGCAGCACCACAGGCAGCACCATGCACATGATCACATTCTCCATGGCGATGTTCCACGCTTCGCGCAGCTCTTGAAACGTGTGCAGCACCAGGAACACTAGATCCCAGATCGACAGGGCAGCCAGGTACACCGCCGAGGAGTTGTTGCGCCGAACTTCCGGGTTCAGCCAGACGTACGCGCTGAGGCTGTTGCCGAACAAGCCGAGGATGTACCACAGCGGGGTCACCACCCGGTCGAATAGGAGGAAGTTCGGGATGAACCTGCCGTACAGCTGCATCAGGTGCGGGTAGCGCGTCATCAGCGACACCGGGGCGGAGGCCGTGGTGGACATGGCGACCCGGTCTGGCAAATCGAGCATGTGATTGGTTGGGACTGGACTGCAGCTCTGTTTAAGTCTGTCTGTCCGTCTGTCTGTCTGTCTGTCTGTCTGTCTGTCTGTCTGTCTGTCTGTCTGTCTGTCTGTCTGTCTGTCTGTCTGTCTGTCTGTCTGTCTGTCTGTCTGTCTGTCTGTCTGTCTGTCTGTCTGTCTGTCTGTCTGTCTGTCTGTCTGTCTGTCTGTCTGTCTGTCTGTCTGTCTGTCTGTCTGTCTGTCTGTCTGTCTGTCTGTCTGTCCGTCTGTCTGTCTGTCTGTCTGTCTGTCTGTCCGTCTGTCTGTCTGTCTGTCTGTCTGTCTGTCTGTCTGTCTGTCTGTCTGTCTGTCCGTCTGCCTGTCTGTCTGTCTATCTGTCTGTCTGTCTGTCTGTCTGTCCGTCTGTCTGTCTGTCTGTCTGTCTGTCTGTCTGCCTCTCCCGTACAGCAAGGCGTTTCAATATTTCAGTATTGTTTTATGAATGAATTTAAAAAAATTTATTGCAGCCATGCCTGCACTTCGAAAGCTTCCTACTGTAATCAATTTGGCACTTTCGCAGTTGATGAAGTGGTGAGCACATTTTTTGCCACGGCTCTGCCAGCCACTGTATAATTGAATTTTGAGCAGCAATAGGAAATGCATTGAAAAATTGCATATGGCTGCTCATCTGAGGCTGAGAACTTCCTAAAACACCCAGCGGAGCAGCTCAGGGCTACCCGCAAGCACTCTGCCATTCCCAGGACCTGTGAACTGGCCACCTGTGTCCATAAGCCAAAGCCGGGCGTCCCGTGTTATTCTGGGACTGGAAAGAAAAAATCCAGCAGTTTCTACGGCAGGTTGCTGTTTGGCCCCGGCCTGGGAGAGGTGATTGGGAGCTCATATTGATGGAGATGATGGATGAGGCAGAGAGCGGAACTGAGTGCCGGGCTTGAGAACAGGGGGCGTCTTCGCTTAAAAAATTTCAATGCTTGTTCAACTGAAAGCCTGGCTGACTTCATCTCAAGGAGCGGAAAATGTTGGCGGAAAAATCGCACAGAGAGAGGAAAGGGAACTTGATAAAGAACAAGGTGTGGTGGATATCTAAGAAAGGGCGGGTAGCGATTGATGAAGAGGCTCTTATTTCACTCCAAAGTTCAAACGCATGGCAGAGGGATCTCAAGGAGCAGAAGGCGGCCGTTGAGAATACCAAGCGGTCAGAAAACTGCGTTTTGACAGATGAAGCAGTGAACTAAGTTGGGGAGGAGTGATGGCCAGAGAGGGAGGCGGAGAGAGAATGGCAAAGCTAGACAAAGAGAGGGATATAGACAGGGAGACAGGGAGAGAGAGACAGAGAGACAGGGAGAGAGACAGGGAGACAGGGAGAGAGACAGGGAGAGAGACAGGGAGAGAGAGACTGGGAGACTGGGAGAGAGAGACTGGGAGACTGGGAGAGAGACAGGGAGACTGGAAGAGAGACAGGGAGACAGGGAGAGAGACAGGGAGAGAGAGACTGGGAAACTGGGAGAGAGACAGGGAGACAAGGAGAGAGACAGGGAGAGAGAGAGACTGGGAAACTGGGAGAGAGAGACTGGGAGACTGGGAGAGAGACAGGGAGACTGGGAGAGAGACAGGGAGACAGGGAGAGAGACAGGGAGAGAGAGACTGGGAAACTGGGAGAGAGACAGGGAGACAGGGAGAGAGACAGGGAGAGAGAGAGACTGGGAAACTGGGAGAGAGACAGGGAGACAGGGAGAGAGACAGGGAGACAGGGAGACAGGGAGAGAGACAGGGAGAGAGACAGGGAGAGAGAGACAGGGAGACAGGGAGAGAGACAGGGAGAGAGACAGGGAGAGAGAGACAGGGAGACTGGGAGAGAGACAGGGAGAGAGACAGGGAGAGAGAGACTGGGAGACTGGGAGAGAGAGACTGGGAGACTGGGAGAGAGACAGGGAGACAGGGAGACAGGGAGAGAGACAGGGAGAGAGTCAGGGAGAGAGAGACTGGGAGACTGGGAGAGAGACAGGGAGACAGGGAGAGAGACAGGGAGACAGGGAGACAGGGAGAGAGACAGGGAGAGAGACAGGGAGAGAGAGACAGGGAGACAGGGAGAGAGACAGGGAGAGAGACAGGGAGAGAGAGACAGGGAGACTGGGAGAGAGACAGGGAGAGAGACAGGGAGAGAGAGACTGGGAGACTGGGAGAGAGAGACTGGGAGACTGGGAGAGAGACAGGGAGACAGGGAGACAGGGAGAGAGACAGGGAGACAGGGAGAGAGAGACAGGGAGACAGGGAGAGAGACAGGGAGAAAGGGAGAGAGTCAGGGAGAGAGAGACTGGGAAACTGGGAGAGAGACAGGGAGACAGGGAGAGAGACAGGGAGAGAGAGAGACTGGGAAACTGGGAGAGAGACAGGGAGACAGGGAGAGAGACAGGGAGAGAGACAGGGAGAGAGAGACAGGGAGACTGGGAGAGAGACAGGGAGACAGGGAGAGAGACAGGGAGACAGGGAGACAGGGAGAGAGACAGGGAGACAGGGAGAGAGAGACAGGGAGACAGGGAGAGAGACAGGGAGACAGGGAGAGAGTCAGGGAGAGAGACAGGGAGAGAGAGACAGGGAGAGAGAGACAGGGAGAGAGAGACAGGGAGAGAGAGACAGGGAGAGAGACAGGGAGAGAGAGACAGGGAGA
Source organism: Macrostomum lignano (assembly GCA_002269645.1). Taxonomy (NCBI): domain Eukaryota; kingdom Metazoa; phylum Platyhelminthes; family Macrostomidae; genus Macrostomum; species Macrostomum lignano. Next base: position 54,853 of record NIVC01004037.1, on the reverse strand, counting down.
GAGACAGGGAGACAGGGAGAGAGGATGTAGAGAGAGACAGGGAGAGAGAGACAGGGAGAGAGACAGGGAGACAGGGAGAGAGGATGTAGAGAGAGACAGGGAGAGAGAGACAGGGAGAGAGAGACAGGGAGAGAGAGACAGGGAGAGAGAGACAGGGAGAGAGAGACAGGGAGAGAGAGACAGGGAGACAGAGACAGGGAGAGAGAGACAGGGAGAGAGAGACAGGGAGAGAGAGACAGGGAGAGAGAGACAGGGAGAGAGAGACAGGGAGAGAGAGACAGGGAGAGAGAGACAGGGAGAGAGAGACAGGGAGAGAGAGACAGGGAGAGAGAGACAGGGAGACAGGGAGACAGGGAGAGAGGATGTAGAGAGAGACAGGGAGAGAGAGACAGGGAGAGAGAGACAGGGAGAGAGAGACAGGGAGAGAGAGACAGGGAGAGAGAGACAGGGAGAGAGAGACAGGGAGAGAGAGACAGGGAGAGAGAGACAGGGAGAGAGAGACAGGGAGAGAGAGACAGGGAGAGAGAGACAGGGAGAGAGAGACAGGGAGAGAGAGACAGGGAGAGAGAGACAGGGAGAGAGAGACAGGGAGAGAGAGACAGGGAGAGAGGATGTAGAGAGAGACAGGGAGAGAGAGACAGGGAGAGAGAGACAGGGAGAGAGAGACAGGGAGAGAGAGACAGGGAGAGAGAGACAGGGAGAGAGAGACAGGGAGAGAGAGACAGGGAGAGAGAGACAGGGAGAGAGAGACAGGGAGAGAGAGACAGGGAGAGAGAGACAGGGAGAGAGAGACAGGGAGAGAGAGACAGGGAGAGAGAGACAGGGAGAGAGAGACAGGGAGAGAGAGACAGGGAGAGAGAGAGAGACAGGGAGAGAGAGACAGGGAGAGAGAGACAGGGAGAGAGAGACAGGGAGAGAGACAGGGAGAGAGAGACAGGGAGACTGGGAGAGAGACAGGGAGACAGGGAGAGAGACAGGGAGACAGGGAGACAGGGAGAGAGACAGGGAGACAGGGAGAGAGAGACAGGGAGACAGGGAGAGAGACAGGGAGACAGGGAGAGAGTCAGGGAGAGAGACAGGGAGAGAGAGACAGGGAGAGAGAGACAGGGAGAGAGAGACAGGGAGAGAGAGACAGGGAGAGAGACAGGGAGAGAGAGACAGGGAGAGAGACAGGGAGACAGGGAGAGAGGATGTAGAGAGAGACAGGGAGAGAGAGACAGGGAGAGAGACAGGGAGACAGGGAGAGAGGATGTAGAGAGAGACAGGGAGAGAGAGACAGGGAGAGAGAGACAGGGAGAGAGAGACAGGGAGAGAGAGACAGGGAGAGAGAGACAGGGAGAGAGAGACAGGGAGACAGAGACAGGGAGAGAGAGACAGGGAGAGAGAGACAGGGAGAGAGAGACAGGGAGAGAGAGACAGGGAGAGAGAGACAGGGAGAGAGAGACAGGGAGAGAGAGACAGGGAGAGAGAGACAGGGAGAGAGAGACAGGGAGAGAGAGACAGGGAGACAGGGAGACAGGGAGAGAGGATGTAGAGAGAGACAGGGAGAGAGAGACAGGGAGAGAGAGACAGGGAGAGAGAGACAGGGAGAGAGAGACAGGGAGAGAGAGACAGGGAGAGAGAGACAGGGAGAGAGAGACAGGGAGAGAGAGACAGGGAGAGAGAGACAGGGAGAGAGAGACAGGGAGAGAGAGACAGGGAGAGAGAGACAGGGAGAGAGAGACAGGGAGAGAGAGACAGGGAGAGAGAGACAGGGAGAGAGAGACAGGGAGAGAGAGACAGGGAGAGAGAGACAGGGAGAGAGAGACAGGGAGAGAGAGACAGGGAGACAGGGAGACAGGGAGAGAGGATGTAGAGAGAGACAGGGAGAGAGAGACAGGGAGAGAGAGACAGGGAGAGAGAGACAGGGAGAGAGAGACAGGGAGAGAGAGACAGGGAGAGAGAGACAGGGAGAGAGAGACAGGGAGAGAGAGAGAGACAGGGAGAGAGAGACAGGGAGAGAGAGACAGGGAGAGAGAGACAGGGAGAGAGAGACAGGGAGAGAGAGACAGGGAGACAGGGAGAGAGGATGTAGAGAGAGACAGGGCGCTAGATGGGGAGAGAGTGAGAGGGGAGATGAACAGAAACATAAAATGTGAGCACAGGAAGGGCAAACCAGAGGAGGAGAGAAAGCCCAGACGGAAACCCGGATGAAGCCGTAGAGTTTTACTAAGTGGCGAATTGTCCGAATGGAGTAGTAGAACAGGCTGCTATGCTTGTTTGCCCATGCATCAACCGTCGCTTGTCGGTTTCCATAAAGCACCCGCCTGAACAGCGGAGTCAAGTGCGCAGGCTTCTTGGCTGGCATCTCAGCAACTCCCAGCTTCCTCCTTCAGCTAATAATTCACTATTCCAGTTTCGAGCCCCCCGGCTGCCCCCTGCACCAGTCTCTGCTTTCATCTCTGTTGTTTTTCTGTCAACAGAATTCTGCCTGCGTGAGCAGCCCAGCGGCGGGACTTGGGCACGAAATTCGAGTTGCTGATGTTCCTCTCGCCGCCTTCTGACTGTCTGAAAATCTGAGTCCAGGACGCTTACGCATGTCATCTGGTTTTTGAGGGGGGGTTGCGCATAGCAAATCCGATTCTTGAAGTCTGTCTTTGAGGAATTATTAAAAATTCAGTAAAGATTCACAACCGTCCCGATTTTCCTGGAAATTCACAGCATCTCTGCGCCCGTTGAGAGTCGCTGAGAAGCGAGAGGGGTTTATGAATTATTGACTGCTTAGCCTAAGATGGCAGACTGACTCTGAGACAGGCATCCAGACAGATTCAAGGACAGACAGACAGACAGACAGACAGACAGACAGACAGACAGACAGACAGACAGACCGACAGACAGACTGACAGACAGACAGACAGACACTAAGACAGACAGACAGACAGACAGACAGACAGACAGACAGACAGACAGACAGACACACAGACAGACAGACAGACAGACAGACAGACAGACAGACAGACAGACAGACAGACAGACAGACAGACAGACAGACAGACTTATTTACAACCTCCCAGTTAAAATTAATTCCGGTGGCTGACGCAAAGCACCAGCAGAGACATGTTTTCAGCAGCAATTTCTTAGAAAATGTACTTTAATCTCCACAAGAAAATGAAATTAACGCAGGTTCCCGAAAATTAGAGCTGTTTAAAATGCAAACCTCAATAAATAAAGAGCTGATTTTCGCTGCTCAGCCGTAGGGATCGGGCCGACTTTGGGATTCAAAGAATTGCAGCCGTTAATGAAAAAAACATTTCACCATCTGTTGGAGAAATTGAGCAGAGAAGACTAGAAAACTAATTTTCTTCTTGGCTGGAAGACAGAATTGAGTCAGAGTTGGTGAGAAACTGCCCGAGAGAAGTCAGACTGCTTTTCTATGCTCAGCTTGAAAGCCGGAATCAGCGACTGCTGACCGAACTTCTTTTTTCTCTGCATCTTCTCTCTCCTGACTCTCTCAACCCCTGACTCTCTCAACCCCTGACTCTCTCAACCCTTGACTCTCTCAACCCTTGACTCTCTCAACCCCTGACTCTCTCAACCCCTGACTCTCTCAACCCCTGACTCTCTCAACCCCTGACTCTCTCAACCCCTGATTCTCTCAACCCCTGACTCTCAACCCCTGACTCTCTCAACCCCTGACTCTCTCCACCCCTGACTCTCTCAACCCCTGACTCTCTCAACCCCTGACTCTCTCAACCCCTGACTCTCTCAACCCCTGACTCTCTCAACCCCTGACTCTCTCAACCCCTGACTCTCTCAACCCCTGACTCTCTCAACCCTTGACTCTCTCAACCCCTGACTCTCTCAACCCCTGACTCTCTCCACCCTTGACTCTCTCAACCCCTGACTCTCTCAACCCCTGACTCTCTCAACCCCTGACTCTCTCAACCCCTGACTCTCTCAACCCTTGACTCTCTCAACCCCTGACTCTCTCCACCCCTGACTCTCTCAACCCCTGACTCTCTCAACCCCTGACTCTCAACCCCTGACTCTCTCAACCCCTGACTCTCTCAACCCCTGACTCTCTCAACCCCTGACTCTCTCAACCCCTGACTCTCTCAACCCCTGACTCTCTCAACCCCTGACTCTCTCAACCCCTGACTCTCTCAACCCCTGACTCTCTCAACCCCTGACTCTCTCAACCCCTGACTCTCTCAACCCCTGACTCTCTCAACCCCTGACTCTCTCAACCCCTGACTCTCTCAACCCCTGACTCTCTCAACCCCTGACTCTCTCAACTCTATTATCATCCCAGCTCCTTCCCTAACTCATTTCTAGTCTCAACCATCCGTCGCCCAACGCCTCAGTGCAGTCCCCGCAGACACCCCCAGTCTCCATCGGAACGCATCTGTGCCACTAAGCTTTCCACCTCATTGATTATGCTAGGAACAAAACGTGCTTTCGCCTCGTGCCTTCCATTACCTCCCATAGGTGGATGTGCGCGAGAAATTCCCTGTACAGCCTGCAGATATACAGGCAGATTTTTCTGTTTGGTGTGAGAATTTATTTTTGATAATAATGGAAAGAATATATTTTTTCTGAATAAATGGACGCTAACGTTGACGCAGTGTGGGATGGGCTTCCTATTGTAACACAGGGGGATTAAATTGTTTGTAGTTCCTTGACTCCGCTTTTTCGGCTCTTTTTGTTAAAAATGATGATGGATATTTAGCTGCAAGAATAATTGCCACGTAAGGCTCGTTTTCAATTAAGCTACGAGCTAAGATGATTCCGTAATTTGGTAAAATTCTGGTGTAGAAATAGGGTGCAGGGTGCAGGGTGCAGGGTGCAGGGTGCAGGGTGCAGGGTGCAGGGTGCAGGGTGCAGTGTGCAGGGAGCAGGGAGCAGGGAGCAGGTTGCAGGGAGTAGGGTGCAGGGTGCAGTGTGCAGGGAGCAGGGAGCAGGTTGCAGTGTGCAGGGAGCAGGGAGCAGGTTGCAGGGAGCAGGGAGCAGGGAGCAGGGAGCAGGGAGCAGGGAGCAGGTTGCAGGGAGCAGGGTGCAGGGTGCAGTGTGCAGTGTGCAGGGAGCAAGGAGCAGGGAACAGGGAGCACGGAGCAGGGAGCAGGGAGCAGGGAGCAGGGAGCAGGGAGCAGGGAGCAGGGAGCAGGGAGCAGGGAGCAGGGAGCAGAGAGCAGGGAGCAGGGAGCAGGGAACAGGGAACAGGGAGCAGGGAGCAGGGAGCAGGGAGCAGGGTGCAGAGAGCAGTGTGCAGGGAGCATGGAGCAGGGAGCAGGGAGCAGGGAGCAGGGAGCAAGGTGCAGGGAGGAAAAAGAAGGGGGCGTGAGTTTGAAGGCGCCGAGTGTTGGGCAAATTATTTTCATTGCGAACTGTTTTATCAAAATGAGCAACTCAAAATCCGCCTCTCACCGTTTCAATCAGGGCTCAGGCCTCAGGCAATGCTGTATCTGAAGAATTGGGGCAATTATTTTTTGCAAATTGCAATTTAAAACTGAGTGCTGTACCTACAGTAGGCCGAGTCACTGCGAGTGCGGGGATCTGGGAGAGGCGATACGCGAGAGACAGACAGATTAAAAATGCAAAGAGACTCGCTCAGAATTTACCATCAGCTCGGCTGATTGGCTGAACCGGAGCCCGGGTAAGCCTGGGTTTTTCAGCGTTTTTGTCTCCCCGCCAATAACAGGTAAAATGGAAATGAGAGAAGCGAAGGCTGCCCGCATGAATTTCAGGTGGTATTGACAGAAATTCATTAGAGAATTGAGGAACAAAATTTGATTTTGACTAGACCTTTTTCTAGTAGGTGATGAAGAACTCAACCATGAACTCAACCATGAACTCAACCATGAACTCAACCATGAACTCAACCATGAACTCAACCATGAACTCAACCATCAATCATGAACTCAACCATAAACTCAATCATAAACTCAACTACATGCTCAACACAAACTCATTCAAGAAATTACCTATGTACTCATGAAGTCCCTCACGAACTCATAAAGTCCCTCACGAACTCATGAAGTCCCTCACGAACTCATGAAGTCCCTCACGAACTCATGAAGTCCCTCATGAACTCATGAAGTCCCTCACGAACTCATGAAGTCCCTCACGAACTCATGAAGTCCCTCACGAACTCATGAAGTCCCTCACGAACTCACAAAGTCTCTCACGAACTCATGAAGTCCCTAACGAACCCATGAAGTCCCTCATGATGAGCTCAAACCTTTGAGCACTTCAGACTCGTTCCTTATGATCAAGCGTGTGCCCAATTATGCAAATCGAAAAAGCATCGCTTGTCTAGAAACTGCTTGCTCCTTTTGTAGCAGGTCACGCACACTTGATCAGCAAAGGAATTCCCTCCTCTGCAAACGAGTTCTCGCTTAGAGACAGTTTAATGGGGCGACAAGATGATTGAGTTCTCGAATAATCGGATTAGCAGAAATGCGGCCATTCAAGAAGATGCAATTATTTTGTGTAGTTGCTGGACAAAGCTAATTGACTTGCTGATTGACTCACCTGCCTCTGGAGTCTCCAGGTTACTTTGTCTGCTTCTCTCCCTTCTCTGTCTCCCTCTCTCCCTTCTCTGCCTTCCCCTCTCCCTTCTCTGCCTTCCCCTCTCCCTTCTCTGCCTTCCCCTCTCCCTTCTCTGCCTTCCCCTCTCCCTTCTCTGCCTTCCCCTCTCCCTTCTCTGCCTTCCCCTCTCCCTTCTCTGCCTCCCCCTCTCCCTTCTCTGTCTCCCTCTCTCCCTTCTCTGTCTCCCTCTCTCCCTTCTCTGCCTTCCCCTCTCCATTCCCTGCCCTGCTCCGGCTCTCTTCCTGTCTCCAATTCTCTGTCCCTACCCACCCTTTCTCTCTCTGCTTCCCATCCCTCCTACCCCTTCCTCTCAGTACTATTCAAATAAATTTTAATCTTTAATTTTCAATTCTTTCAATCTGCATCAGAGGAAGCTCGAGAACCAGAGGTCTCTGCACCGGATGCGAAGTCCTCGACCAGCTATGACAGCTGCACAGTGAAGACTGGCGCGCTTTCACTTCTAGACAGCCTCCGATGCGGAATGCGACATTGCCGCAGGAAACTCGCGTCACGTTCCACCCCCTTCCCCTTCAAGAGGAATTCTCGTGCTTCGCCGGCACAGTGAGACTCAGGCCCGTCTGCTGCCAGCTTTATGGCTTGTCAATGTCGGCAGGGACTAAAGTGCAGATCAGCTCGCGTGTGCGAAACAGTGGGTCGATTGGTATGTCTGTCTTAGTGTCTGTCTTAGTGTCTGTCTTAGTGACTGTCTTAGTGTCTGTCTAAGTGTCTGTCTTAGTGTCTGTCTGAGTGTCTGTCTTAGTGTCTGTCTTAGTGTCTGTCTTAGTGTCGGTCTTAGTGTCTGTCTCAGTGCTTGTCTTAGTGTCTGTCTTAGTGTCTTAGTGTCTGTCTTAGTGTCTGTCTTAGTGTCTGTCTTAGTGTCTTTAGTGTCTGTCTTAGTGTCTTTAGTGTCTGTCTTAGTGTCTGTCTTAGTGTCTGTCTTAGTGTCGGTCTTAGTGTCTGTCTCAGTGCTTGTCTTAGTGTCTGTCTTAGTGTCTGTCTCAGTGTCTGTCTTAGTGTCTTTAGTGTCTGTCTTAGTGTCTTTAGTGTCTGTCTTAGTGTCTTTAGTGTCTGTCTTAGTGTCTGTCTTAGTGTCTGTCTTAGTGTCGGTCTTAGTGTCTGTCTCAGTGCTTGTCTTAGTGTCTGTCTTAGTGTCTTAGTGTCTGTCTTAGTGTCTGTCTTAGTGTCTGTCTTAGTGTCTTTAGTGTCTGTCTTAGTGTCTTTAGTGTCTGTCTTAGTGTCTGTCTTAGTGTCTGTCTTAGTGTCGGTCTTAGTGTCTGTCTCAGTGCTTGTCTTAGTGTCTGTCTTAGTGTCTGTCTCAGTGCCTGTCTTAGTGTCTGTTTTAGTGTCTTAGTGTCTGTCTCAGTGCCTGTCTTAGTGTCTGTTTTAGTGTCTTAGTGTCTGTCTTAGTGTCTGTCTTAGTGTCTGTCTTAGTGTCTTTAGTGTCTGTCTTAGTGTCTTTAGTGTCTGTCTTAGTGTCTTTAGTGTCTGTCTTAGTGTCTTTAGTGTCTGTCTCAGTGCCTGTCTTAGTGTCTGTTTTAGTGTCTTAGTGTCTGTCTTAGTGTCTGTCTTAGTGTCTGTCTTAGTGTCTGTCTTAGTGTCTGTCTTAGTGTCTTTAGTGTCCGTCTTAGTGTCTTTAGTGTCTGTCTTAGTGTCTTTAGTGTCTGTCTTAGTGTCTGTTTTAGTGTCTGTCTTAGTGTCGGTCTTAGTGTCTGTCTCAGTGCTTGTCTTAGTGTCTGTCTTAGTGTCTTAGTGTCTGTCTTAGTGTCTGTCTTAGTGTCTGTCTTAGTGTCTGTCTTAGTGTCTTAGTGTCTGTCTTAGTGTCTTTAGTGTCTGTCTTAGTGTCTGTCTGAGTGTCTGTCTTAGTGTCGGTCTTAGTGTCTGTCTCAGTGCTTGTCTCAGTGTCTGTCTTAGTGTCTGTCTCAGTGCCTGTCTTAGTGTCTGTTTTAGTGTCTGTCTCAGTGCTTGTCTCAGTGTCTGTCTTAGTGTCTGTCTCAGTGCCTGTCTTAGTGTCTGTTTTAGTGTCTTAGTGTCTGTCTTAGTGTCTGTCTTAGTGTCTGTCTTAGTGTCTGTCTTAGTGTCTTTAGTGTCTGTCTTAGTGTCTGTCTGTCTTAGTGTCTTTAGTGTCTGTCTTAGTGTCTTTAGTGTCTGTCTTAGTGTCTTTAGTGTCTTAGTGTCTCAGTGTCTGTCTTAGTGTCTGTCTGTGTTTAGTGTCTTAGTGTCTGTCTTAGTGTCTTAGTGTCTGTCTTAGTGTCTGTCTTAGTGTCTTTAGTGTCTGTCTTAGTGTCTTTAGTGTCTGTCTTAGTGTCTTTAGTGTCTGTCTTAGTGTCTTTAGTGTCTGTCTTAGTGTCTGTCTTAGTGTCTGTCTTAGTGTCTGTCTTAGTGTCTGTCTTAGTGTCTGTCTTAGTGTCTGTCTTAGTGTCTGTCTTAGTGTCTGTCTTAGTGTCTGTCTTAGTGTCTGTCTTAGTGTCTGTCTTAGTGTCTTTCTCAGTGTCTGTCTTAGTGTCTGTCTTAGTGTCTGTCTTAGTGTCGGTCTTAGTGTCTGTCTTAGTGTCTGTCTTAGTGTCTGCCTTAGTGTCTGTCTTAGTGTCTGCCTTAGTGTCTGTCTTAGTGTCTGTCTTAGTGTCTGTCTGTGTGTCTGTCTTATTGTCTGTCTTAGTGTCTTAGTGTCTTAGTGTCTGTCTCAGTGTCTTAGTGTCTTAGTGTCTGTATTAGTGTCTTAGTGTCTTAGTGTCTGTATTAGTGTCTTAGTGTCTTAGTGTCTGTATTAGTGTCTTAGTGTCTTAGTGTCTTAGTGTCTGTATTAGTGTCTTAGTGTCTTAGTGTCTGTATTAGTGTCTTAGTGTCTTAGTGTCTGTATTAGTGTCTTAGTTTCTTAGTGTCTGTCTTAGTGTCTTAGTGTCTTATCTCTACCACTCTCTCTCTGTCTCTAATCTCACTCTCCCTCATCTCTACCGCTCTCTCTCTCTGTCTCTAATCTCACTCTCCCTCATCTCTACCGCTCTCTCTCTCTGTCTCTAATCTCACTCTCCCTCATCTTCCTCTTCCGTTATCTCTCTAGATCTGTCTCTAATCTCACTCTCCGTCATCTATCTCTCTGTCTTTAATCTACAATTGTAATAATTTATTTTCGATACATATAGGCGCTCTCAGCTGTCGTGTGTGAAATGCCTCACGGTAGCACTCGAATACTTCTAGTCAGGTTTTCAGAAAATCTGTAAAAAACCGCTTCCTTATCCGGAGTGCACCTGGCGATGTGTTTCGATTCGAGCTGAGCTGGAGTAGCCGGAGCACTGTTTTGCAAGTTTTCCTTATAGCTATTCAAATTCTGCGCTCGAGCGCGCTACGAATGAATCCCTGCTGTCTTATAATTTTCAGCTTGACCGGGTCGGAACTACTTGAGTCTCTTATCGCGTGCAGAGGAACATCACTGCACTCGCCTATACGATTTTTATTGCCGACATATTGCTTGCCATATAAAAACAAGGTGAGCTAAAAAATTTTAAATTTACTTATATTACCTTACGCCAATTTTAGCGTCTCACAGTCTCTAATGATGGCGCCTCACAGTCTCTCTTGATGGCGCCTCACAGTCTCTCTTGATGGCGCCTCAGTCTATCCTGATGGCACCTCACAGTCTCTCCTGATGGCACCTCACAGTTTATATTGATGGCGCCTCACAGTCTCTCTTGATGGCGCCTCAGTCTCTCTTGATGGCGCCTCACAGTCTCTCTTGATGGCGCCTCACAGTCTCTCTTGATAGCGCCTTACAGTCTCTCTTGATAGCGCCTCACAGTCTCTCCTGATGGCACCTCACAGTTTATATTGATGGCACCTCACAGACTCTCTTGATGGCGCCTCAGTCTCTCCTGATGGCACCTCACAGTCTCTCCTGATGGCACCTCACAGTCTCTCCTGATGGCACCTCACAGTCTCTCTTGATGGCGCCTCACAGTCTCTCTTGATGGCGCCTCACAGTCTCTCTTGATGGCGCCTCACAGTCTCTCTTGATGGCGCTCACAGTCTCTCTTGATGGCGCCTCACAGTCTCTCTTGATGGCGCCTCATAGTCTCTCTTGATGGCGCCTCACAGTCTCTCTTGATGGCGCCTTACAGTCTCTCTTGATGGCGCCTCACAGTCTCTCTTGATGGCGCCTCACAGTCTCTCTTGATGGCGCTAGCTACATGCATTCCAATGCAGAAAAGCCGAAACCAGCTCAGACCCGAGCTGCCATAGGAAACGGACCCACCTAAACGGTCATTATGCAGGAAAGCTAGCAATTATGCTAATTAGCAGCACCGGGCTCCATCCAGTGTAGAGATAGCACAGAGAGATGAACCAGCGCACCAGCTTCCTCTCTAGGCCTGCTCGAGCGCCAGGCAAGCAAAAGCAAACACACAAAAGCAAAGCCAGAATCCGATACTCGTGCGGCCTAAAAGCAAACTCTCCAGAGCCGCAGATGCGAGCCCGAGATTTCGGTGAAATGCAAAGAGACTGAAGCGGCAGTGACACACTGGCGTTGCCCCGAGACTCGCTTGCAAAACTTTGATGATAAATAGAATCATTTGCCCTAAAACTCGATTGCTGCATTGCATTGTTTGCTTTGTGATAGGGTTGTTGGAACTGCTACTGGGGGGGGGCGGTGCGACTCCATGGACTGAATTTGCCGATTGAGACCCTCTACTCAAACATTTGAGTCTCTACTCAGACCCTAAATCTCTATACTCAGACCTCCAAGTCTATACTCAGATCTCCAAGTCTCTACTCAGACCTCCAAGTCTCTACTCAGACCCTACATCTCTACTCAGACCCTACATCTCTACTCAGACCCTACATCTCTATACTCAGACCTCCAAGTCTCTACTCAGACCTCCAAGTCTCTACTCAGACCCTACATCTCTACTAAGACCTCAAGTCTCTACTCAGACCTCAAGTCTCTACTCAGACCCTACATCTCTACTCAGACCTCAAGTCCTCAAGTCTCTACTCAGACCCTACATCTCTACTCAGACCTCAAGTCTCTACTCAGACCCTACATCTCAAGTCTCTATACTCAGAGTCTCTACTCAGACCTCCAAGTCTCTACTCAGACCTCAAGTCTCTACTCAGACCCTACATCTCTACTCAGACCTCAAGTCTCTACTCAGACCCTACATCTCTATACTCAGACCTCCAAGTCTATACTCAGATCTCCAAGTCTCTACTCAGACCTCCAAGTCTCTACTCAGACCTCAGAGTCTCTACTCAGACCCTACATCTCTATACTCAGAACTCCAAGTCTCTACTCAGACCTCCAAGTCTCTACTCAGACCCTACATCTCTACTCAGACCCTATACATCTCTACTCAGACCCTACATCTCTACTCAGACCCTATACATCTCTACTCACACCCTGCATTTCTACTCAGACCCTGAATCTCTAGTCAGACCCTGCATTTCTACTCAGACCCTGCATCTCTAGTCAGACCCTGCATTTCTACTCAGACCCTGCATCTCTAGTCAGACCCTGCATCTCTAGTCAGACCCTGCATCTCTAGTCAGACCCTGCATTTCTACTCAGACCCGGCATCTCTAGTCAGACCCTGCATCTCTAGTCAGACCCTGCATCTCTACTCAGACCCTGCATCTCTAGTCAGACCCTGCATCTCTAATCAGACCCTCAGACCCATCCCAGAAATCAAAAGATTAAAAATAGTTTTGCGCAATCAGTTTTAAATTGATTTTACTTTGCATTCAGAGCACAGAGCAAAGCACAGTGTCTGTGACAAGCTGAAAAGCTGACTATATATTGATAATATTAATTTAGTATTCATAGAAATAGATGATGAAATTAACTATAAATTTCTACATGCCAACACTAACTCAACTATAGGCCAAAACGAATTAAGAGGTAAGATCACTTTATCTCACAATTAGCATATGGCTGACAGACACAATAACACAGGAAAATATTTTAATATTTATTATAATAATAATAATAATTATTATAATAACTTATAATAATATAAATAATGAATTTGAGTTCACAGCGCGCTAGGACTGTCACACAGGAATTAAAAAGATTTCAATATGAGACAATTTGAGAACACTACTGTAATAGTGGAGAAGGGGCGACTGCAAATTCACATTAAAGATACAGCTAACTAAGATCGACAGAAAAGCTTAGTATAGAGTTGATTTTGTGTAAACTTTGGAATGCTCGAAGTGCTTGTGCATGTGTGCAGCATAATCTGTTAGCAGATCGGAATAAAATATCATTGCAGCGGGTCGCATCAAGGTTGATCCAAACTGTTAAATGGGGGGGACTTGACCGGTAGCTGGGGATTGGAACAAACAGATTAAACAGTGAAAATTAAAATAAGCAAAACACTTATTGCTGGAATGAATTGAAGAGCTTGAAGCAAAAATTCATTGACTACGAGCTAATTAGTTCAAAGACAACACTTTTTAGGGGCTGAAACTCTCCAGCAATGTCAAATGATCGAATTTATCAATTTAGCAGGAATGATTGAAGATTCCAAATATCAACAATATGGGCCAATCCGCATTTAACAATAACACAGAAATACAAGTTTTTCTTAGAAAGGTTACTTTTATCTTAGGAAGAAAGTGAGTTGGGTTTCTTAGAAAGGATGAGGCTTATCTTAAAAACGAGTTGGGTTTCTTAGAAAGGATGGGGCTTATCGTAGAAAGGTGAGTTGGGTTTCTTAGAAAGGATGAGGTTTATCTTAAAAACGAGTTGGGTTTCTTAGAAAGGATGAGGCTTATCTTAAAAACGAGTTGGGTTTCTTAGAAAGGATGAGGCTTTTCTTAAAAACGAGTTGGGTTTCTTAGAAAGGATGAGGCTTATCTTAAAAACGAGTTGGGTTTCTTAGAAAGGATGAGGCTTATCTTAGGAGGAAAGTGAGTTGGGTTTCTTAGTAAGGGTTGGGTTGATCTTAGAAAATGAGTTGGGTTTCTTAAAAAGGATGAGGCTTATCTTAGGAAGAAAGGAGTTGGGTTTTTTTAGAAAGGGTGGGGTTGATATTAGAAAGGAGTTGGGTTTCTTAGAAAGGTTGAGTATATCTTAGAAAGAGAGTTGGGTTTCCTAGAAAGGGTGGGGTTGATCTTAGAAAGCGACTTGGGTTTCCTAGAAAGGGTGGGGTTGGTCTTAAGAAAGATCGGGGACTTTCTTAGAAATGTGAAGTTTTCTTAGAAACAGGATTGGCACCTCTCATTGATATCTAAAATCTTTCGCATGAAACAATCAATCAAGCCTTCGCCGTCCTGCCATCCACCGTGATCACAATCAGCTTGCCGTCGCCCAGAGTCACCAGCAGGTGGGTCTCCCTGTGAGCCGTCACCGAGGTGATCTCCTTGGCCAATCCGAACTCCCTGACAGGTGAGAACCCAGCCAGTTCAAGCAGCAACAGCTTGCCGGCTCTGCAGCCCAAGGTCACGTGATCCGGCCCGACAGGAGCCAAGCAGGTCACTTCGTCATCCAGAGTCAAGGTGAACAGTTGCCGGCCGTTAGGAGCGAACATGCTGGCGTAGCTCTTGCCCCGGTGCGGGCCCAGCCAGGCAACCAGCAGGGCGCCGGTGTCCGTGAGGTGAAGGCAGCGAACGCTGCGGCACGCGTCTGGCAGGGCGACGGTGCGCAGGTAATGACCCCGGTGCAGGCTCATCACGGTGACCAGGCCGGCCTGGGAGGCCATGGCGCAGATGTCCAGATCGCTGGCAAGGCTCACGTCTAGCAGTGGCGAGTAGTGACCGCTCAGAACCTGCGGGGGGAGGGGCCGCGCGGCGTGACTCTTAGAATTCTTAGAAAAATAGTGGGTTCTTCTTAGAAAGGATGAATTTTCTAAGAAATAGTCTGATTTTTCTAAGAAACAGACTCATATTTCTTAGAAAGTGTGATTTTTCTAAGAAACAGACTCATATTTCTTAGAAAGTGTGATTTTTCTAAGAAACAGAGTTATATTTCTTAGAAAGAGTGTGATTTTTCTAAGAAACAGTCATATTTCTTAGAAATAGTGTGATTTTTCTAAGAAACAGTCATATTTCTTAGAAATTGTGTGATTTTTCTAAGAAACAGAGTTATATTTCTTAGAAAGAGTGTGACTTTTGTAAGAAAAAGTCATATTTCTTAGAAAGAGTGTGATTTTTCTAAGAAACAGTCATATTTCTTAGAAAGAGTGTGATATTTTTAAGAAACAGAGTCATTTCTTAGAAATTGTGATTTTTCTAAGAAACAGAGTATATTTCTAAGAAAGAGTGTGGGTATTTTGTACAATTTTCTTAGATACAGATTTTTAATCCAATTAAGTGTGAATTTTCTTAAAAAGGATGATTTTTTCTATGAAACAGAGTTACATTTCTTAGAAAGAGCGTGGGTATTTCGTATATTTTTCTAAGAAAGTGTAATACCTCTCTCAGAAAAAATTGCTTTATCTAAGAAAGGGTGAATTTTCTTAGAAACAGAGTTATCTTTCTTCAAAAGAGTAAAATTATTCTCAAAAAGTGTGGTTTTTCTTAGTTATCAAATCAAGCAGACAGTCAGGCCCATTCCAATGACCCCTGAGCACGCAAACAGACACTGTACGCAGGCACGCGCTCACACGGGGTGTACAGCGGCCCTGACTGTCCCACTGTCAGACATTGTACACGAGCCCAGAGTTAATGCGAGCGAGCACGAAATCAACCTGGGCACTTCCCTGGGTAGCTGGGTATTTTTCCAAATGAAGAATTGCTACATTTGCTTGAGAATTCGGGTAATGAGTTTTGTTTAAAAACATTTTATTGAGCT
Organism: Macrostomum lignano; assembly: GCA_002269645.1. Lineage (NCBI taxonomy): Eukaryota > Metazoa > Platyhelminthes > Macrostomidae > Macrostomum > Macrostomum lignano. The sequence continues at coordinate 39,504 of NIVC01004037.1, read as the reverse complement.
CACACAAATTATTTAAAAGATAGCCTAGGAGTGGAATTACTTTTATTCGCAATAAATCCCTGCCTTATTGATCCCAGTCATAGAAAAGTACCGCTAGCACGGGATTAACTTCCCCTCAGAACCCCGTGGATTTATGCGGGATAAATTCCGGGCCAGGGGATTGGCAATGGGGATTAAATCCATTGTCTATGAGCATTGTTCCATTTCTTATAGGGGCTTACAGAGAGGACGGCAGGAGGGATCTCCGTTAAAAATAATTGACTGATTGATTGGGAAAATGGAGTGCTCAGAGACCCAGGTAGACAAGGAAAATAATGATTTGCATTGCCAGGTAAGACGCCGCGTAGTCTTTAGGAAATGGAAAATCCACAAGTTGGGACTGTCACGTGATTTTGCATTTACAAAGCAGAGCGCCCACTGAACACCCACTGAAGGGGGTCAGATGACCACCTGTACACTGTCATGAGGGGTCAGATGACCACCTGTACACTGTCATGAGTGGTCAGATGACCACCTGTACACTGTCATGAGGGGTCAGATGACCACCTGTACACTGTAATAAGGGGTCAGATGACCACCTGTACACTGTCATGAGGGGTCAGATGACCACCTGTACACTGTCATGAGGGGTCAGATGACCACCTGTACACTGTCATGAGGGGTCAGATGACCATCTGTACACTGTCATGAGGGGTCAGATGACCACCTGTACACTGTCACTAGGGGTCAGATGACCACCTGTACACTGTCATGAGGGGTCAGATGACCATCTGTACACTGTCACTAGGGGTCAGATGACCACCTGTACACCGTCACCGAGGGGTCAGATGACCACCTGTACACTGTCACTAGGGGTCAGATGACCACCTGTACACCGTCACCGAGGGGTCAGATGACCACCTGTACACTGTCACTAGGGGTCAGATGACCACCTGTACACTGTCATGAGGGGTCAGATGACCATCTGTACACTGTCACTAGGGGTCAGATGACCACCTGTACACCGTCACCGAGGGGTCAGATGACCACCTGTACACTGTCACTAGGGGTCAGATGACCACCTGTACACCGTCACCGAGGGGTTAGATGACCACCTGTACACCATCACCGAGGGGTTAGATGACCACCTGTACACCGTCACCGAGGGGTCAGGTGACCATCTCCAAGAGATATCATGACGTCATGGGAGGTCAAACCAAGAAAATATTCCATAAAACCGACCGTCCAACCCACCTGATAGACCTCCACGCCGAGCAGTTGACCGCCGCCTCCGCCGCTGCCTCCGCCGCCGCTGCCGCCGCCGCCAGATCCGCCTGAGCCGCCGCCTCCACCACCGCTGCCCCCGCCTCCTCCTCCGCCGCTGCCGCTGCCGCCACCGCCGTAAGGCAGGCTGATGCGCCACACAATGGCGGTGCCATCAGCACTGCCAGTGATCAGATGCCGGCTATTCGAGTCCAGTCGCAGGCAGGTGACCGTGTCCGCGTGGCCCCGCAGCGCCTGCTCGCAGCGGCCCCTGGTCAGATTCCAGGCCTGGACGCTGCCGTCCCAGACGCCGGCGCAGAACAGGTAGCGGCCGCAGGCGGTCACAGCGAACAGGCGCCAGCTCGGCCGCTGTCCGGTTGGCGCGAACGGGCCGACCAGGAGGCGCCGAGCTCCGCCAGGACTCGAGTCGGAGGAGGAGTTGGGCGAAGAATTAGCGGCAGCGGCAGACGTTAGCGTTGAGTCGCGCTCGAATGCAAAATTTGGCGACCTGCTCGGCCACTCGGTCCAGGTGTGCAGATGGAGCTGGCCGGACTGGCTGGCCGTGATGAGAGTCTGGCCCTGGGAGAACGGGCCCACTGCCTGACCGGGCGGCAGGCCGGACCAAACGCACGGGTCGTCGGCTGGGCACACCTCCGTGAAGTAGGTCCGCGCCAGGTGGGGGTTCGCAGATAGAGTGGGAGTCTGGCCGTTGCGCTCGGCATCTTGGAGGGCCTCCTCTCGGGTGAGTCGGCGAGGATGAGGCTCAGTTAGAAGCTGGCTGGGTACCTGAGAAAGCGGTGAAGTGGCGGAGTGGAAAAGACATACATACAGACAGACAGACAGACAAGAAAGGCAGACAGACAGACAGACAGACAGACACTAAGACAGACAGACAGACAGACAGAAAGACACTAAGACAGACAGACAGACAGACAGACAGACAGACAGACAGACAGACAGACAGACACTAAGACAGACAGACAGACAGACAGACAGACAGACACTAAGACAGACAGACAGACAGACAGACAGACAGACAGACAGACACACAGACAGACACTAAGACACTAAGACAGACAGACAGAAACTAAGACAGACAGAAACTAAGACAGACAGACACTAAGACAGACAGACACTAAGACAGGCAGACAGACAGACAGACAGACAGACACTAAGACAGACAGACAGACAGACAGACAGACACTAAGACACTAAGACACTAAGACACTAAGACAGACAGACAGGCAGACAGGCAGACAGACAGACAGACAGACAGACAGAAACTAAGACAGACAGACACTAAGACAGACAGACACTAAGACAGGCAGACAGACAGACAGACAGAAGCTGGGAAGTTGTAGAAGTGGAAAATTCTACATCGAAGATGATCAACCGGAAGCACAGCTAGTAGACTGCACTTGAATAGTTTACGTAGTGAAATGCTGTACTTCTAACGCACAAAAGTTACATTACAAAGTTTCAGAAACAAATAGGTTCGAATCAAAAAAGAAGCAGCAGAAATACGAGCTGAGATTAAGGATACTGAGTAATCACTAGCCGCACAGCCCATTCATTCGCGTAGAGGTTTTTCAACTCGCAACAGCAGCATAATCAAAGGCTGTGTCAAAACAGCTGGACCCGAAGCGAAAGCACACACAGAAAAGCACAAAAAACCAATGTAGCGAAAAATGAAGCAGAAAGTCTTCAAGTAAGATAAATTCATGTTCTTGCTTAATTCTAGCAGATATCAAGACAGAAATTGTAGGTTACAAAGCAGCCAAAAAGTCGCCTGTGAGATAAAATGATTACAACGGAATCTTACTGAGCTTCCGTGAAAAATGGGCTGGACCGACAGACAGACAGACCGACAGACAGACAGACAGACAGACAGACAGACAGACCGACAGACAGACAGACAGACAGACAGACAGACAGACAGACAGACAGACAGACAGACCGACAGACAGACAGACAGACAGACAGACAGACAGACAGACAGACAGACAGACAGACAGACACTAAGACAAACAGACAGACAGACAGACAGACAGACAGACAGACAGACAGACAGACAGACAGACAGACAGACAGACAGACAGACAGACAGACAGACAGACAGACAGACAGACAGACAGACAGACAGACAGACAGACGACAGACAGACAGACAGACAGACCGACAGACAGACAGACAGACAGACAGACAGACAGACACTAAGACAAACAGACAGACAGACAGACAGACAGACAGACAGACAGACAGACAGACAGACAGACAGACAGACAGACAGACAGACAGACAGACAGACAGACAGACAGACAGACAGACAGACAGACAGACAGACACTAAGACAAACAGACAGACGGACACACAGAGACAGGGCAGTTTCAATATCGGGCAAAAATTTAGAAAGCAGAAATGAAGACAGACAGAGACCGGGCAGTTACTGAGATCAGAGTAAAAAGAAGGCTAAAGAAATGTCTCTATCCGGTCTAAAAGCAAAGATCGGAGCGGATTTCTGCACTTCTATTCAGCCTGCTGGCAGCACAGATCTTCAGTGCCACACACAGTTTGTGCCGCACTGTTTCAATCAGTCATTCAATCAAAATGGAGTGGGGAAAACGTAAGAAAATGGAGTGCGGCAACACTCTTGGACTCTGCCATCTGTTAGCCTTTGAATTCTACATGCAGATATCCTTACTGTGGAAATTCAATATCGGACTGTGTAGGTCTCACTTGAGGGAAAAAACGTAAAGTTTGAAGTACAAACTGGGAAATGAATATGCGCATTTTAATTTGGGGTGCTGATTTCAGTGTGACTCATCGATAATATCGAGAGTGACTCATAGATGATATTGAGAGTGACTCATAGATGATATTGAGAGTGACTCATAGATGATATTGAGAGTGACTCATAAATGATACTGAGAGTGACTCATAGATGATATTGAGAGTGACTCATAGATGATACTGAGAGTGACTCATAAATGACATTGAGAGTGACTCATAAATGACATTGAGAGTGACTCATAGATGACATTAAGAGTGACTCATAGATGACATTGAGAGTGACTCATAGATGACTTTCAGAGTGACTCATAGATGATATTGAGAGTGACTCATAGATGACATTAAGAGTGACTCATAGATGACATTGAGAGTGACTCATAGATGACTTTCAGAGTGACTCATAGAGGATTTTGAGAGTGACTCATAAATAATATTGAGAGTGACTCATAGATGACATTGAAAGTGACTCAGATTATGGTGAGAGTGACTCACAAATGATACATTAGGAGTGACTCACAGATGACATTCAGACACAACCAATCTGCCACAAAGACATTCCGAAGAAGCTGAAAAAACTGGCTGAGACTTAGTAACAAGCCACACACACACGCGCGCGCGCTAACTTTGCAACCTTGAGAACTTGTTCTCATAAAAAAAGAGAATGCAGAATGGCAAAACACAACGCCCTATGCTTTGTCAATCGCGTGATTGAAGTCTAGCTAACGAGTTTAAGAGACGGGAGAGCCTGAGAGCGTGACAGACCCTGAAAATGAAAGATGTTAATCTGCAGATTTCCCAAATACGAAAAGCAGCAGCCTCATCCGGCCCAGAATCCTTGCCAGATGAAAATTTTTCCCGCTGACAAAATCAGCAGATGACAGGGGGGGGGGCGGCGAGGTCGCACAATGGAATTGAAAATTTAATTGAGAATCAAACCCAGCCCCCCCCCCCCTGCATGTGACAGTTTGGTGTGTGTCAATTGAAGAAACTGTACTGGGCGAAATCTTCTTTTGGAAGTATTTAACTACAAAGATGTGCAGGGGCTTGAGAAGGCAGACTGGCTCTGAAATTGTTCAATAATTTTTTTAAAAACGAAATTTTAACGAAAGTTTAATGTTGATAAACACATCAACTAGGAGAAGCGCATCTAGACGTTAGGGTTAAAAATACTCTGAAAGATAAACACAACAGGGTTAAACACATTCAGAGAAATAAACACACCACTGCTAAACACATTGAGAGGGATAAACACACCAGAGTTAAACACATTCAGAGAAAGAAACACACCAGGGTTAAACAAATTCAGGGAGATAAATACACCAGGGTTATATACATTCAGCGAGATAAGCACATCGGGTTAAACACATTCGGAGAGATGAACGCATGAGAGTTAAACACATTCAAAGAGATAAACACACCAGTCGTAAACACATTCGGAGAGATAAACACACCAGCTAGGGTTAAACACATTCGGAGAGATAAACACACCAGCTAGGGTTAAACACATTTAGAGATAAACACATCGGGTTAAACACATTCGGAGAGATGAACGCATGAGAGTTAAACACATTCAAAGAGATAAACACACCAGTCGTAAACACATTCGGAGAGATAAACACACCAGCTAGGGTTAAACACATTCGGAGAGATAAACACACCAGCTAGGGTTAAACACATTCGGAGAGATAAACACACCAGCTAGGGTTAAACACATTCGGAGAGATAAACACACCAGCTAGGGTTAAACACATTCGAAGAGATAAACACATCAGGCCTAAACACATTCGGAGAGATAAACACACCAGCTAGAGTTAAACACATTCGGAAAGAAAAACACATCGGGTTAAACACATTTAGAGATAAACACATCGGGTTAAACACATTCGGAGAGATAAACACATGAGAATTAAACACATTCAGAGAGATAAACACACCAGCTAGGGTTAAACACATTCGGAGAGATAAACACACCAGCTAGGGTTAAACACATTCGGAGAGATAAACACACCAGCTAGGGTTAAACACATTCGGAGAGATAAACACACCAGCTAGGGTTAAACACATTCGGAGAGATAAACACATCAGACCTAAACACATTCGGAGAGATAAACACACCAGCTAGGGTTAAACACATTCGGAAAGAAAAACACATCGGGTTAAACACATTTAGAGATAAACACACCAGTCGTAAACACATTCAGAGAGATAAACACACCAGCTAGGGTTAAACACATTCGGAGAGATAAACACACCAGCTAGGGTTAAACACATTCGGAGAGATAAACACACCAGCTAGGGTTAAACACATTCGGAGAGATAAACACACCAGCTAGGGTTAAACACATTCGGAGAGATAAACACACCAGCTAGGGTTAAACACATTCGGAGAGATAAACACACTGGCTAGGGTTAAACACATTTAGAGATAAACACACCAGCTAGGGTTAAACACATTCGGAGAGATAAACACATCAGGCTTAAACACATTCGGAGATAAACACACGCCAGAAGGATAGAATACCTGTCCGAAGTTGCTAATAATAGCCTCAAACTGCTCCCTCATCTTGGGATCCATGCCCTGATCGTCCAGATCCACCATGCCCTCGTAGGCGCAGTGCATAAACACATTTCTCGCCGCCACAGCCGCCGGTCCCCTCTGCTTGTAGCCGAAAATGAGATCGATCCAGTGGTGCAGATTGGCGGACACGTGATCCGACTCAAGTGCGGCGCGGTGCAGCCTCACAAAGTCAAAGGCGTCGGTGGCCCACGGTGGCAGAACCACGTCGTCCACTTTTTCATTGGTCACCTGTTTGTTGGAATGAAATTTTCAGTTCTATAGCCGATTACATTTTTAGCACTTGAATAAGTACTGATAATAATAATGTTAATATTAATTATAAAGTTCCGAAAGGACTGATTTTAAGCAATAATAGTTATTAGGAAATCGCCAAAGCACCATCATACTATCGATATTTCTTCAATTACAATGACAATGACCAAATGATAATGGCACTTTCACCAAACGATAATGACATTTTGACCAACCAAAACTGATAATGGCACTTTGATGAATCGATAATGACACATTCACTAACCGACAATGGCAATTTGACTAACCGATAATGGCACTTTGACTAAACGATAATGGCACTTTGACTAAACGATAATGGCACTTTGACTAAACGTAATGACATTTTGACCAACCAAAACTGATAATGGCACTTTGATGGAATCGATAATGGCACTTTGATGGAATCGATAATGGCACTTTGATGGAATCGATAATGGCACTTTGACCAATCGATAATGACATTTTGACCAACCAAAACTGATAATGGCACTTTGACTAAACGATAATGGCACTTTGACTAAACGATAATGGCACTTTGACTAAACGATAATGGCACTTTGACTAACCGATAATGGCACTTTGACTAAACGATAATGGCACTTTGACTAAACGATAATGACATTTTGACCAACCAAAACTGATAATGGCACTTTGATGAATCGATAATGGCACTTTGACCAATCGATAATGACATTTTGACCAACCAAAACTGATAATGGCACTTTGATTAACTGATAATGGCACTTTGACTAAACGATAATGGCACTTTGACTAAACGATAATGGCACTTTGACTAAACAATAATGGCACTTTGACTAAACGATAATGGCACTTTCACGAATCGATAATGACACTTCAGAATGGATTGCAGGCAAGCATCGCACCTGCATCCGACCCAGATCGAACTGATTCAAATTGAGCAGACATTCCGGATAATAATAAAACTCGGGCACCAGCTCTTTGTTATCATTCGAATTGGCCATTATTCCTCGCCAAGAATCCGCTATAGAATGAAACTGCCGATCTGCCAGATCGAATCTGCCGCTCTGCAGGTCGATGTGCATCGAGGTGAAGGGCTCGACCCGGATCAGGTAGTGCATCACTCCCGCCGGATTCGAATAATGAGTGCCGTAGTGAAACTTGGGGGCGTCAGCATCCAGCGCGCCGGACTCTTCGTAGCGACTGTCGACCTCCGGGATGTTGTCCGGGTTGGCCAGGCCGATCGGGCGGCTCAAGTCGCGGAAAGTCTCAGCTTTGGACAGGTCCAGGTAGGGCGAGGTGTAGTCGGCCAGCACCCAGGGGAACACGGGTACTGGGCGATGTCGTTGTAGGTGCGGCCGGCGATGGTGTTCAGCTCCATCAGGTAGTGGAAGTTCGAGATCTCACGGCGGCGCCAGCGCTGGAGTGCGGGTTTGGGGGACGGGTAGGCGTGGTCTGTGTCTGTCTGTCTGCCTGCCTGCCTGTCTGTCTGCCTGTCTGTCTGTCTGTCTGTCTGTCTGTCTGTCTGTCTGCCTGCCTGTCTGTCTGTCTGTGTCTGTCTGTCTGTCTGGGTCTGTCTGTCTGTCTGTCTGTCTGTCTGTCTGTCTGCCTGCCTGTCTGTCTGTCTGTCTGTGTCTGTCTGTCTGTCTGTCTGTCTGTCTGGGTCTGTCTGTCTGTCTGTCTGTCTGTCTGTCTGCCTGCCTGTCTGTCTGTCTGTGTCTGTCTGTCTGTCTGTCTGTCTGTCTGTCTGTCTGTCTGTCTGTCTGTTCTACTGTCTGTGTGTTTACGTGGACTTTTTGGAAGTTCAGTAGCCTCGTTAGCTGGACCAACCGGTGTAGGTAGACCACTTAGGTGGACCACCAAATAATTTTGTCTCTGGTGGGGTTAAGACGTTGATGAGGATCTCACATTAATGTCAGGCGGGTCAAGAAAGGCTTAAGCAATTTTGGGATGTCTAGCATGGATTTTGCCAAAGTTATTTGCATTTCAGTTTAGCTGGACCTCCAGCCTGGTCTACCTAAACCGAGCGAGTCTGGTCCACGTAAACCAAAAAATTTTAGAAAATTTTTCGAAAATCGTCTGTTTGTGTCTGTTTGTGTCTGTTTGTGTCTGTTTGTGTATAGCAGTTATTAAGCATAGATTCAATGCAAAACTGAATTTTTTACAGATCATTACCTTACGAACAAAGGGCTATGTTGGCATCATATTATGACCGCTACTGGCTTTAAAACAATATGCGTTCAGTTCTTTGACATTCAAGTAGGTGCGCAGGTTAATTAAAAATTCTGAAACCTCGTATGCGAAATGAATTTGATACAGTAAACTTTAAACTCCATTTAATTAGCTCAGTTCCAGCAATTCCGGTATCGTACTCTGAGCACAGACTCACAGAGTAAGACACCAACGTAAAGAAATCCAATTCGCTAACCAGATCAAACGATAAAGACTCCGAGACAAGAAAGATATTTAAGTGAAGCTTAAATAGTATTCTTCAATGACTTCTCAAGAACTCCCAGTGGTCCTTGATAGCCACACTGTGTAAATGCGAATTTCTGAGGCTCTACCATTACACAAGAAGAAAATAGCAACTTCATGAATTAAGTGCTTGCCAATTCTATCCTAAACACTATGGAATATCCTGTTCTATCCTCCTCCAATTTTGGAAGAAGAAGATCCTAAGCTGCAGCCTTTCAAGTGCAAAGTTGAAGATGCAATTTACCTAATTGAAAAGGACAATTCATACATGTACATGCAAAAGATTTGATCAAGAGGACGCAATTAAGAAGGGCCTTTTAGCTAGCGATCGGGTCTCTGACTCTCTAGCAAAAGGTCGACTTGATTGCGGTCCCAGTAAAACTAAGAACGCATTAACAGTCAGCCTAACACTCACTGTCTGTTTGGTCCACGTAAACACATGTGCAGGAGTATAGGGTTGGAACAGACAGACAGACAGACCTCCCTTTCTATAATTGGCTGGTTAACACTTAGGAGGATAGATCCACCCCAACAATGGGACCGACCGCAGCCAATAGGAAACCCGCAAGCGTTCTGAAGGTAAGACAGTGGAGAGAGGGATATATAATGTCTAAGCGGGTGGTCCACGTAAACCATGGCGTAGTGAGACCAGACACAGACAGTTTAAAAGAAAGTACTTATAATCCATACTATACAACTCTAAAGGATTGCAATTGTATAGATTAGAACGGTTTTTTATACTTAATAGGTCTAATGTTAATCCTTACTCCAAGTTTCATCCACATATAAATTTATTGTGCCAAAAACTGTAATCTACAACCAAGATATGATAACCCGCAAAAAAGGACGCCAAGCCTAAAATAAAAACTAAAAAAACACCGTCGCAAAAAGCCACTGCGAAATCGAAGAAGCCGCATCGCCTGGTGAAAATCATCAGTCTGCTCGCAAATCCGTCGACACCGAGTCCAGAAAAGTGAGTTTCGTTTGATGATCTCAAAGTAGCTAGCTGCAGGGCCTGCAACTCAATTGCTGTAGAGAAGCTGGTCCACCTAACCTACAGACACAACTGAATCAGCTCTCTCAGTCTGTTTGAGGCTTTGGCTCTCAGAAGGTGGTCCACCTAACCTACAGACACAACTCGAACAGATTTCTCTGTCTGTTTGAGGCTCTGGATCTCAGAGCCGCCGAGAAAGTTTAGTGCAGAAAATGCTTCAGTTTAGTGTCCAGCATCAGAAAATGCTTCAGTTTGTTAGACGTCCTGGCTCAGATTATCGCCTAGAAGTGCTGTGGAGTAGCTGGTCCACCTAACCTACAGACACAACTCGAACAGATTTCTCTGTCTGTTTGAGGCTCTGGCTCTAGAGCCGCCGAGAAAGTTTAGTGCATGCTTCAGTTTGTTAGAATGCAATCAGAACAGATTCCTAGAAAGTGAGCTAGTCCAGCATCAAGGCAGAACATCTGGATGTGTAACGGCTCTCGGAGATTCCTGGCTCAGATTATCGCCTAGAAGTGCTGTGGAGTAGCTGGTCCACCTAACCTACAGACACAACTCGAACAGATTTCTCTGTCTGTTTGAGGCTCTGGCTCTCAGAGCCGCCGAGAAAGTTTAGTGCGAGAATGCTTCAGTTTGTTAGAATGCAATCAGAACAGATTCCTAGAAAGTGAGCTAGTCCAGCATCAAGGCAGAACATCTGGATGTGTAACGAAAGTCTCTCGGAGACTCCTGGCTCAGATTATCGCCTAGAAGTGCTGTGGAGTAGCTGGTCCACCTAACCTACAGACACAACTCGAACAGATTTCTCTGTCTGTTTGAGGCTCTGGCTCTCAGAGCCGCCGAGAAAGTTTAGTGCCGAGAATGCTTCAGTTTGTTAGAATGCAATCAGAACAGATTCCTAGAAAGTGAGCTAGTCCAGCATCAAGGCAGAACATCTGGATGTGTAACGAGAGGCTCTCGGAGACTCCTGGCTCAGATTATCGCCTAGAAGTGCTGTGGAGTAGCTGGTCCACCTAACCTACAGACACAACTCGAACAGATTTCTCTGTCTGTTTGAGGCTCTGGCTCTCAGAGCCGCCGAGAAAGTTTAGTGCCGAGAATGCTTCAGTTTGTTAGAATGCAATCAGAACATATTCCTAGAAAGTGAGCTAGTCCAGCATCGAGGTAGAACATCTGGATGTGTAACGAGAGGCTCTCGGAGACTCCTGGCTCAGATTATCGCCTAGAAGTGCTGTGGAGTAGCTGGTCCACCTAACCTACAGACACAATGCAATCAGAACATATTCCTAGAAAGTGAGCTAGTCCAGCATCTAGAACATCTGGATGTGTAACGAACTCTCAGACTCCTGGCTCAGATTATCGCCTAGAAGGCTTTGGAGTAGCTGGTCCACCTAACCTACAGACACAACTCGAACAGATTTCTCTGTCTGTTTAAGGCTCTGGCTCTCAGAGCCGCCGAGAAAGTTTAGTGCAGAATGCTTCAGTTTGTTAGAATGCAATCAGAACAGATTCCTAGAAAGTGAGCTAGTCCAGCATCAAGGCAGAACATCTGGATGTGTAACGAAAGTCTCTCGGAGACTCCTGGCTCAGATTATCGCCTAGAAGTGCTTGGAGTAGCTGGTCCACCTAACCTACAGACACAACTCGAACAGATTTCTCTGTCTGTTTAGGGCTCTGGCTCTTAGGTGGTCCACATAACCTACAGACACAACTGAAGCAGCTCTCTCAGTCTGTTTGAGGCTTTGGCTCTCAGTAGCTGGTCCACCTAACCTACAGACATAACTCGAACAGATTTCTCTGTCTGTTTAAGGCTCTGGCTCTCAGAGCCGCCGAGAAAGTTTAGTGCAGAAAATGCTTCAGTTTGTTAGAATGCAATCAGAACAGATTCCTAGAAAGTGAGCTAGTCCAGCATCAAGGCAGAACATCTGGATGTGTAACGAAAGTCTCTCGGAGACTCCTGGCTCAGATTATCGCCTAGAAGTGCTGTGGAGTAGCTGGTCCACCTAACCTACAGACACAACTCGAACAGATTTCTCTGTCTGTTTGAGGCTCTGGCTCTTAGAGCCGCCGAGAAAGTTTAGTGCCGAGAATGCTTCAGTTTGTTAGAATGCAATCAGAACAGATTCCTAGAAAGTGAGCTAGTCCAGCATCAAGGCAGAACATCTGGATGTGTAACGAGAGGCTTCCTGGCTCTCAGTAGCTGGTCCACCTAACCTACAGACACAACTCGAACAGATTTCTCTGTCTGTTTGAGGCTCTGGCTCTCAGAGCCGCCGAGAAAGTTTAGTGCGAGAATGCTTCAGTTTGTTAGGATGCAATCAGAACAGATTCCTAGAAAGTGAGCTAGTCCAGCATCAAGGCAGAACATCTGGATGTGTAACGAAAGTCTCTCGGAGACTCCTGGCTCAGATTATCGCCTAGAAGTGCTGTGGAGTAGCTGGTCCACCTAACCTACAGACACAACTCGAACAGATTTCTCTGTCTGTTTGAGGCTCTGGATCTCAGAGCCGCCGAGAAAGTTTAGTGCCGAGAATGCTTCAGTTTGTTAGAATGCAATCAGAACATATTCCTAGAAAGTGAGCTAGTCCAGCATCGAGGTAGAACATCTGGATGTGTAACGAGAGGCTCTCGGAGACTCCTGGCTCAGATTATCGCCTAGAAGTGCTGTGGAGTAGCTGGTCCACCTAACCTACAGACACAACTCGAACAGATTTCTCTGTCTGTTTGAGGCTCTGGCTCTTAGAGCCGCCGAGAAAGTTTAGTGCCGAGAATGCTTCAGTTTGTTAGAATGCAATCAGAACAGATTCCTAGAAAGTGAGCTAGTCCAGCATCAAGGCAGAACATCTGGATGTGTAACGAGAGGCTCTCGGAGATTCCTGGCTCAGATTATCGCCTAGAAGTGCTGTAGAATAGCTGGTCCACCTAACCTACAGACACAACTCGAACAGATTTCTCTGTCTGTTTGAGGTTCTGGCTCTCAGAGCCGCCGAGAAAGTTTAGTGCCGAGAATGCTTCAGTTTGTTAGGATGCAATCAGAACAGATTCCTAGAAAGTGAGCTAGTCCAGCATCAAGGCAGAACATCTGGATGTGTAACGAAAGTCTCTCGGAGACTCCTGGCTCAGATTATCGCCTAGAAGTGCTGTGGAGTAGCTGGTCCACCTAACCTACAGACACAACTCGAACAGATTTCTCTGTCTGTTTGAGGCTCTGGATCTCAGAGCCGCCGAGAAAGTTTAGTGCCGAGAATGCTTCAGTTTGTTAGAATGCAATCAGAACATATTCCTAGAAAGTGAGCTAGTCCAGCATCGAGGTAGAACATCTGGATGTGTAACGAGAGGCTCTCGGAGACTCCTGGCTCAGATTATCGCCTAGAAGTGCTGTGGAGTAGCTGGTCCACCTAACCTACAGACACAACTCGAACAGATTTCTCTGTCTGTTTGAGGCTCTGGCTCTCAGAGCCGCCGAGAAAGTTTAGTGCCGAGAATGCTTCAGTTTGTTAGAATGCAATCAGAACATATTCCTAGAAAGTGAGCTAGTCCAGCATCGAGGTAGAACATCTGGATGTGTAACGAGAGGCTCTCGGAGATTCCTGGCTCAGATTATCGCCTAGAAGTGCTTTGGAGTAGCTGGTCCACCTAACCTACAGACACAACTCGAACAGATTTCTCTGTCTGTTTAGGGCTCTGGCTCTTAGGTGGTCCACATAACCTACAGACACAACTGAAGCAGCTCTCTCAGTCTGTGTTGAGGCTTTGGCTCTCAGTAGCTGGTCCACCTAACCTACAGACACAACTCGAACAGATTTCTCTGTCTGTTTAAGGCTCTGGCTCTCAGAGCCGCCGAGAAAGTTTAGTGCAGAAAATGCTTCAGTTTGTTAGAATGCAATCAGAACAGATTCCTAGAAAGTGAGCTAGTCCAGCATCAAGGCAGAACATCTGGATGTGTAACGAAAGTCTCTCGGAGACTCCTGGCTCAGATTATCGCCTAGAAGTGCTGTGGAGTAGCTGGTCCACCTAACCTACAGACACAACTCGAACAGATTTCTCTGTCTGTTTAGGGCTCTGGCTCTTAGGTGGTCCACATAACCTACAGACACAACTGAAGCAGCTCTCTCAGTCTGTTTGAGGCTTTGGCTCTCAGTAGCTGGTCCACCTAAACCTACAGACATAACTCGAACAGATTTCTCTGTCTGTTTAAGGCTCTGGCTCTCAGAGCCGCCGAGAAAGTTTAGTGCAGAAAATGCTTCAGTTTGTTAGAATGCAATCAGAACAGATTCCTAGAAAGTGAGCTAGTCCAGCATCAAGGCAGAACATCTGGATGTGTAACGAAAGTCTCTCGGAGACTCCTGGCTCAGATTATCGCCTAGAAGTGCTGTGGAGTAGCTGGTCCACCTAACCTACAGACACAACTCGAACAGATTTCTCTGTCTGTTTGGCTCAGGCTCTGGCTCTTAGAGCCGTCCACCTAACCTACAGACACAACTCGAACAGATTTCTCTGTCTGTTTAGGCTCTGGTAGAGCCGCCGAGAAAGTTTAGTGAGAATGCTTCAGTTTGTTAGAATGCAATCAGAACAGATTCCTAGAAAGTGAGCTAGTCCAGCATCAAGGCAGAACATCTGGATGTGTAACGAGAGGCTCTCGGAGATTCCTGGCTCAGATTATCGCCTAGAAGTGCTGTAGAATAGCTGGTCCACCTAACCTACAGACACAACTCGAACAGATTTCTCTGTCTGTTTGAGGCTCTGGCTCTCAGAGCCGCCGAGAAAGTTTAGTGCCGAGAATGCTTCAGTTTGTTAGAATGCAATCAGAACAGATTCCTAGAAAGTGAGCTAGTCCAGCATCAAGGCAGAACATCTGGATGTGTAACGAAAGTTTCTCGGAGACTCCTGGCTCAGATTATCGCCTAGAAGTGCTGTGGAGTAGCTGGTCCACCTAACCTACAGACACAACTCGAACAGATTTCTCTGTCTGTTTGAGGCTCTGGATCTCAGAGCCGCCGAGAAAGTTTAGTGCGAGAATGCTTCAGTTTGTTAGAATGCAATCAGAACAGATTCCTAGAAAGTGAGCTAGTCCAGCATCAAGGCAGAACATCTGGATTGTAACGAGAGGCTCTCGGAGATTCCTGGCTCAGATTATCGCCTAGAAGTGCTGTGGAGTAGCTGGTCCACCTAACCTACAGACACAACTCGAACAGATTTCTCTGTCTGTTTAAGGCTCTGGCTCTCAGAGCCGCCGAGAAAGTTTAGTGCAGAAAATGCTTCAGTTTGTTAGAATGCAATCAGAACAGATTCCTAGAAAGTGAGCTAGTCCAGCATCAAGGCAGAACATCTGGATGTGTAACGAAAGTCTCTCGGAGACTCCTGGCTCAGATTATCGCCTAGAAGTGCTGTGGAGTAGCTGGTCCACCTAACCTACAGACACAACTCGAACAGATTTCTCTGTCTGTTTGAGGCTCTGGATCTCAGAGCCGCCGAGAAAGTTTAGTGCCGAGAATGCTTCAGTTTGTTAGAATGCAATCAGAACAGATTCCTAGAAAGTGAGCTAGTCCAGCATCAAGGCAGAACATCTGGATTGTAACGAGAGGCTCTCGGAGATTCCTGGCTCAGATTATCGCCTAGAAGTGCTGTGGAGTAGCTGGTCCACCTAACCTACAGACACAACTCGAACAGATTTCTCTGTCTGTTTGAGGCTCTGGCTCTCAGAGCCGCCGAGAAAGTTTAGTGCCGAGAATGCTTCAGTTTGTTAGAATGCAATCAGAACATATTCCTAGAAAGTGAGCTAGTCCAGCATCGAGGTAGAACATCTGGATGTGTAACGAGAGGCTCTCGGAGATTCCTGGCTCAGATTATCGCCTAGAAGTGCTTTGGAGTAGCTGGTCCACCTAACCTACAGACACAACTCGAACAGATTTCTCTGTCTGTTTGAGGCTCTGGATCTCAGAGCCGCCGAGAAAGTTTAGTGCAGAAAATGCTTCAGTTTGTTAGAATGCAATCAGAACATATTCCTAGAAAGTGAGCTAGTCCAGCATCAAGGTAGAACATCTGGATGTGTAACGAGAGGCTCTCGGAGATTCCTGGCTCAGATTATCGCCTAGAAGTGCTGTGGAGTAGCTGGTCCACCTAACCTACAGACACAACTCGAACAGATTTCTCTGTCTGTTTAAGGCTCTGGCTCTCAGAGCCGCCGAGAAAGTTTAGTGCAGAAAATGCTTCAGTTTGTTAGAATGCAATCAGAACAGATTCCTAGAAAGTGAGCTAGTCCAGCATCAAGGCAGAACATCTGGATGTGTAACGAAAGTCTCTCGGAGACTCCTGGCTCAGATTATCGCCTAGAAGTGCTGTGGAGTAGCTGGTCCACCTAACCTACAGACACAACTCGAACAGATTTCTCTGTCTGTTTGAGGCTCTGGCTCTTAGAGCCGCCGAGAAAGTTTAGTGCCGAGAATGCTTCAGTTTGTTAGAATGCAATCAGAACAGATTCCTAGAAAGTGAGCTAGTCCAGCATCAAGGCAGAACATCTGGATGTGTAACGAGAGGCTCTCGGAGATTCCTGGCTCAGATTATCGCCTAGAAGTGCTGTAGAATAGCTGGTCCACCTAACCTACAGACACAACTCGAACAGATTTCTCTGTCTGTTTGAGGCTCTGGCTCTCAGAGCCGCCGAGAAAGTTTAGTGCCGAGAATGCTTCAGTTTGTTAGAATGCAATCAGAACAGATTCCTAGAAAGTGAGCTAGTCCAGCATCAAGGCAGAACATCTGGATGTGTAACGAAAGTCTCTCGGAGACTCCTGGCTCAGATTATCGCCTAGAAGTGCTGTGGAGTAGCTGGTCCACCTAACCTACAGACACAACTCGAACAGATTTCTCTGTCTGTTTGAGGCTCTGGATCTCAGAGCCGCCGAGAAAGTTTAGTGCCGAGAATGCTTCAGTTTGTTAGAATGCAATCAGAACAGATTCCTAGAAAGTGAGCTAGTCCAGCATCAAGGCAGAACATCTGGATGTGTAACGAGAGGCTCTCGGAGATTCCTGGCTCAGATTATCGCCTAGAAGTGCTGTAGAATAGCTGGTCCACCTAACCTACAGACACAACTCGAACAGATTTCTCTGTCTGTTTGAGGCTCTGGATCTCAGAGCCGCCGAGAAAGTTTAGTGCCGAGAATGCTTCAGTTTGTTAGAATGCAATCAGAACATATTCCTAGAAAGTGAGCTAGTCCAGCATCGAGGTAGAACATCTGGATGTGTAACGAGAGGCTCTCGGAGACTCCTGGCTCAGATTATCGCCTAGAAGTGCTGTGGAGTAGCTGGTCCACCTAACCTACAGACACAACTCGAACAGATTTCTCTGTCTGTTTAGGGCTCTGGCTCTTAGGTGGTCCACATAACCTACAGACACAACTGAAGCAGCTCTCTCAGTCTGTTTGAGGCTTTGGCTCTCAGTAGCTGGTCCACCTAACCTACAGACACAACTCGAACAGATTTCTCTGTCTGTTTAAGGCTCTGGCTCTCAGAGCCGCCAAGAAAGTTTAGTGCCGAGAATGCTTCAGTTTGTTAGAATGCAATCAGAACAGATTCCTAGAAAGTGAGCTAGTCCAGCATCAAGGCAGAACATCTGGATGTGTAACGAAAGTCTCTCGGAGACTCCTGGCTCAGATTATCGCCTAGAAGTGCTGTGGAGTAGCTGGTCCACCTAACCTACAGACACAACTCGAACAGATTTCTCTGTCTGTTTGAGGCTCTGGATCTCAGAGCCGCCGAGAAAGTTTAGTGCCGAGAATGCTTCAGTTTGTTAGAATGCAATCAGAACATATTCCTAGAAAGTGAGCTAGTCCAGCATCAAGGTAGAACATCTGGATGTGTAACGAGAGGCTCTTGGAGATTCCTGGCTCAGATTATCGCCTAGAAGTGCTGTAGAATAGCTGGTCCACCTAACCTACAGACACAACTCGAACAGATTTCTCTGTCTGTTTGAGGCTCTGGCTCTCAGAGCCGCCGAGAAAGTTTAGTGCCGAGAATGCTTCAGTTTGTTAGAATGCAATCAGAACATATTCCTAGAAAGTGAGCTAGTCCAGCATCAAGGTAGAACATCTGGATGTGTAACGAGAGGCTCTCGGAGATTCCTGGCTCAGATTATCGCCTAGAAGTGCTGTGGAGTAGCTGGTCCACCTAACCTACAGACACAACTCGAACAGATTTCTCTGTCTGTTTGAGGCTCTGGATCTCAGAGCCGCCGAGAAAGTTTAGTGCAGAAAATGCTTCAGTTTGTTAGAATGCAATCAGAACAGATTCCTAGAAAGTGAGCTAGTCCAGCATCAAGGTAGAACATCTGGATGTGTAACGAGAGGCTCTCGGAGATTCCTGGCTCAGATTATCGCCTAGAAGTGCTTTGGAGTAGCTGGTCCACCTAACCTACAGACACAACTCGAACAGATTTCTCTGTCTGTTTGAGGCTCTGGCTCTCAGAGCCGCCGAGAAAGTTTAGTGCCGAGAATGCTTCAGTTTGTTAGAATGCAATCAGAACAGATTCCTAGAAAGTGAGCTAGTCCAGCATCAAGGTAGAACATCTGGATGTGTAACGAGAGGCTCTCGGAGATTCCTGGCTCAGATTATCGCCTAGAAGTGCTGTGGAGTAGCTGGTCCACCTAACCTACAGACACAACTCAAACAGATTTCTCTGTCTGTTTAGGGCTCTGGCTCTTAGGTGGTCCACATAACCTACAGACACAACTGAAGCAGCTCTCTCAGTCTGTTTGAGGCTTTGGCTCTCAGTAGCTGGTCCACCTAACCTACAGACACAACTCGAACAGATTTCTCTGTCTGTTTAAGGCTCTGGCTCTCAGAGCCGCCGAGAAAGTTTAGTGCAGAAAATGCTTCAGTTTGTTAGAATGCAATCAGAACATATTCCTAGAAAGTGAGCTAGTCCAGCATCAAGGGAGAACATCTGGATGTGTAACGAAAGTCTCTCGGAGACTCCTGGCTCAGATTATCGCCTAGAAGTGCTGTGGAGTAGCTGGTCCACCTAACCTACAGACACAACTCGAACAGATTTCTCTGTCTGTTTGAGGCTCTGGCTCTCAGAGCCGCCGAGAAAGTTTAGTGCCGAGAATGCTTCAGTTTGTTAGAATGCAATCAGAACAGATTCCTAGAAAGTGAGCTAGTCCAGCATCAAGGCAGAACATCTGGATGTGTAACGAAAGTCTCTCGGAGACTCCTGGCTCAGATTATCGCCTAGAAGTGCTGTGGAGTAGCTGGTCCACCTAACCTACAGACACAACTCGAACAGATTTCTCTGTCTGTTTGAGGCTCTGGATCTCAGAGCCGCCGAGAAAGTTTAGTGCCGAGAATGCTTCAGTTTGTTAGAATGCAATCAGAACAGATTCCTAGAAAGTGAGCTAGTCCAGCATCAAGGCAGAACATCTGGATGTGTAACGAGAGGCTCTCGGAGATTCCTGGCTCAGATTATCGCCTAGAAGTGCTGTAGAATAGCTGGTCCACCTAACCTACAGACACAACTCGAACAGATTTCTCTGTCTGTTTGAGGCTCTGGCTCTCAGAGCCGCCGAGAAAGTTTAGTGCCGAGAATGCTTCAGTTTGTTAGAATGCAATCAGAACAGATTCCTAGAAAGTGAGCTAGTCCAGCATCAAGGCAGAACATCTGGATGTGTAACGAAAGTCTCTCGGAGACTCCTGGCTCAGATTATCGCCTAGAAGTGCTGTGGAGTAGCTGGTCCACCTAACCTACAGACACAACTCGAACAGATTTCTCTGTCTGTTTGAGGCTCTGGCTCTTAGGTGGTCCACCTAACCTACAGACACAACTCGAACAGATTTCTCTGTCTGTTTGAGGCTCTGGCTCTTAGGTGGTCCACATAACCTACAGACACAACTGAAGCAGCTCTCTCAGTCTGTTTGTGGCTTTGGCTCTCAGTAGCTGGTCCACCTAACCTACAGACACAACTCGAACAGATTTCTCTGTCTGTTTGAGGCTCTGGCTCTTAGGTGGTCCACATAACCTATAGACACAACTGATGCAGCTCTCTCAGTCTGTTTGAGGCTTAGGCTCTCAGAAGGTGGTTCACCTCACCTACAGACACAACTCGAACAGATTTCTCTGTCTGTTTGAGGCTCTGGATCTGAGGTGGTCCACATAACCTACAGACACAACTGGAACAGATTTCTGTGTCTGTTTGATTGTCAGTTATTTTTATTTTCTACCTTTGTAGGAGCCTGTGGTTGATTTTGTTCGCCTGAGCTCGACGAGACTGACTGCGTTTCACCGAGATGAAGGTTAAAACGAACTGTAAAAGAAGATTTAAACCACTAATTGACGAGAAATATAGAAAGGTTCATCATAGAGCTGAGCTGACGAAAGTGGATTCGATGGCTGAGTAAGCTGAAATTCGTGAGAGAGGCAATGACAGATCAATAACAGAAGCGGTCCCGGACCACGGAGGCAGGGAAGGTCCAGGAGAATATTTCGTAGAAAAATAAGAAGATTAAGCCATCATCTGCGTGAACGAAAAGATGAAAGTCGGTAAAATGATTGGCTTATCATATGATTGCTCACCAACTCATTCAGTATAATAGGACTGATGTAGTCAAATCAATTTAATTTCAGTTTTAGTAACTTTTGTCGTTATTAAAAATGCCCTTCAACTTCTTGTAGGCTCGTACTCGGATGACCTTTTTAACTAATGGAATCTTACGTTTGTTAACATGTATTTGAAGCATACATTTTGACCTAAATTAGTTTTAATGAGTTTACAGTTAGTATTTGATATGATTCTGTATTTATTTTCAAAATGCTTTATTTTCATTCACCTTCTTGTATTCACGCGACGCAACTAACTAATGCGATCGTACATTTGTTTAACCCGATTAACCCGATTAGTAATGCTAAATAAATTGGTTTGAACTTGGGATATTTTCATTAAATGACGTCGTAACCCTTTTATCTGTTCTTTTTGAGAATTTCTGTTTTAATTAGTTCAAAAGAACAGTTTAAAGCAATAAATTTTCTACAACGAAAGAGGTCTAACTAAACCAACTGTTTTTTTGCGGTCCACCTAACCCGGTCCCCAAAACGTAGTTAGTGAACCACCACAGTTTCCCCGAACTGGCTATTCCGTCAAGTTAACAAAAAGATAACCCTAGCTAGCCTTTCGCGTTGTCAAAACAGACTCTATTTTTTAACCGGAATTGCGTGGTCCACGTAACGCATTAACATAACTCAGGTCCCGCTAAACACACAGACAGTCGTAAGAGTGTCTGTCTGTCTGTCTGTCTGTCTGTCTGTCTGTCTGTCTGTCTGTCTGTCTGTCTGTCTGTCTGTCTGTCTGTCTGTCTGTCTGTCTGTCTGTCTGTCTGTCTCTGTCTGTCTGTCTGTCTGTCTGTCTGTCTGTCTGTCTGTCTGTCTGTCTGTCTGTCCGTCTGTCTGTCTGTCTGTCTGTCTGTCTGTCTGTCTGTCTGTCTGTCTGTCTGTCTGTCTGTCTGTCTGTCTGTCTGTCTGTCTGTCTGTCTGTCTGTCTGTCTGTCTGTCTGTCTGTCTGTCTGTCTGTCTGTCTGTCTGTCTCTGTCTGTCTGTCTGTCTGTCTGTCTGTCTGTCTGTCTGTCTGTCTGTGTCTGTTTGTCTGTCTGCCTGTCGGTCAGGATCTCGCCCAGCCAATTAGAGCAGACAAGCACACGCCACTGCAGGATTATTCGAAAGCATCAATAGAAAGATTATTAAAAGCAATTTAATTTATTCTCAATCATTTTCCCGCACCGCTTGCTTTAATAAACGGCCTAGAAAGACAATCTAGAAAAGAAATTCGTTTTTAATAATAGAAAATTTCTAATAAAGCTTTGAACTGCGCAAGGCAAAATAACAAAGAGAATTTAATTTTTGGATGCCAAAAGCACTAAAATCGATTAATTATGCTTCTCAGTTTTTGAGTTCGCATCCCGATTGTCCTCAATCCTTACCCTCGAATGGTCCTCAATCCTTACCCTCTCGAATGGTCCTCAATCCTTACCCTCTCGAATGGTCCTCAATCCTTACCCTCTCGAATGGTCCTCAATCCTTACCCTCGAATGGTCCTCAATCCTTACCCTCTCGAATGGTCCTCAATCCTTACCCTCTCGAATGGTCCTCAATCCTTACCCTCTCGAATGGTCCTCAATCCTTACCCTCGAATGGTCCTCAATCCTTACCCTCTCGAATGGTCCTCAATCCTTACCCTCTCGAATGGTCCTCAATCCTTACCCTCTCGAATGGTCCTCAATCCTTACCCCCTCGAATGGTCCTCAATCGCTTACCTCGGTTAGCTTGGACTTCTTCAGCAGAGCGGCTGGGGTTTTGTCGAATCGCACGCTGGTCTTGAGGTCCCGGACAATGTTGGCGAACACTTTGTCGCGAGTCTGCACAAATCAGAGTGGAGAAGAGTGGAGAGAACAATTCATAGCTTTAATCTATGCGTGAAATAGTTGTCCAAATAGTTATCAACTGATCAACCCGCTAATCTGGTAAGTCATCAATTATACACATGTACTATTTAAATATCAATCCTATCAGTCTATCAATGAAAAAATAATCTATCAATCTACCATTTCATCACAGATTTATCAACCCATCAATCGATCACAGATTTATCATTCTATCAATAAGTCACGGATCTATCAATCTATCTATCAATCACAGTTTATTCATCAATCAATCGATCAATAAATCAAACTTAACAATCATCCAATAAATCACCGATCTATGAATCCATCTATCGATCAATAAATCACCGATCTATCAATCCATCTATCGATCAATAAATCACCGATCTATCAATCCATCAATCGATCAATAAATCACCGATCTATCAATCTATCAATCTTTCAATAAATCACCGATCTATCAATCCATCAATCAATCACTGGTTTATCCGCCATCAATCGATCAATAAATCACCGATCTATCAATCCATCAATCAATCACTGGTTTATCCGCCATCAATCGATCAATAAATCACCGATCTATCAATCCATCAATCGATCAATAAATCACCGATCAATTAATCTATCAATAAATCACCGATCTATCAATCCATCAATCAATCACTGGTTTATCCGCCATCAATCGGTCAATAAATCACCGATCAATCAATCTATCAATCACATGTTTATTCGTTATCAATCGATCAATAAATCACAGATTTATCAATCAATAAATTTATCAATAATTCACTGGTCTATGGTATCAATCAATCAATCAATTCATCAATTTATTAATTTATCATTAAATTACAGACCTATCAGTCAATTTATCAACAATTCACTAATCAATCTATGTGTGAATCTATCAATAAATCACTGATCCATGAAATCATCGAACCCTAGAAGCAGACCATCCCCGATTAGTCAGTCGCAAGTCAAAATGCCGACTGCAATGAATGGCTGGATGCAAAACACACACACACACACACACTCATACAGTATTGGCATAGAACAAGCGCCCTAATGGAGGAGCGGATGGGATCTCTAGTGCACCTCGAGACCCCAGGGGGCAGAGCAATAAATCTGCCAGGGAACCAACACTAGCTGAATAAAAATTAATTTAAAGGCTGCGCGACCGGGACAGGAAACCGCTGGGACCCTAATGGATTCGGGTTGAAGATGGCGGTGAGAAATGCATACACAGGAGTATAAATGGATTCATAGGGGGGGGAAGTCGAACTGCTAATATGGTACGCAGGTGCAGATTTAAAAGAAGGGATAACTTGGAGATATGATTTTAGGCTTGACTTTTAAGCCGAGGTTCCTGCAACGCTACCAGTAGTTGAAGTAGCAGATTCAGCATATTCTACTTGATAAGAGTAGAATTAAAGCTTTTTTGTGCTATTTTTTAAACATTAAAGACAAAGGGGTCTGGAGGGTGCTGAGAGTAGAGAAGATAAGAGAAGGTGATGGGAGGGCTTGATTAGGGAAAATAGGGTATATGAAGGGTACAGTGAAGAGGGCATAAGGATGGTAGGGTAGAGGGTATGGTATAGGGAGGGTGGGGTAGAGAGGGTATAGGGAGGGTGGGGTAGAGAGGGTATAGGGAGGGTGGGGTAGAGAGGGTATAGGGAGGGTGGGGTAGAGAGGGTATAGGGAGGGTGGCGTAGAGAGGGTATAGGGAGGGTGGGGTAGAGAGGGTATAGGGAGGGTG
>NIVC01004037.1:0-10000 GCA_002269645.1 Macrostomum lignano | reverse complement strand
ACCGATTGAAAAATTGATTATGTCATAACTGCTTCGTGCTCATCTTATAGTGTAATTTTTGTTAAACATAAAAGAGGCGTCATGACAAACCTAAAAAAATGCTAGCGTCGAGGCTTACTAATGTACAAGTGTCATAAAAATCGTAAAAGAAGTGTCATTTTAAGCATGAAAAGTAGTTCTTGTAAAGCCTAGAAGAAGCGCGAATATTCGAATAACACACATGCCTTTCTGCAAGGGTCAAGCAGAACTTTCTACTGTGAGCCATTCTGATTGGAATTGAACTTTGCAGCGCCCAGTAAAGTAGTATTTTTTGTCGCCAGGCTAGAGAACTATAAATGTAGACTGCGAAAAAAGATTGTACATTATAAAATGTCCCCGTGCACAATTAACATACTAACTTTAAATGCTGGAGAGAGGGAGAGTGAGAGATTGAAATACATGCACATATATACAGTATCTAATTGATTCACAATATACGAACCATGTTTGCGACTAACCCCCCAAAATGTAATAAAACCGTCTGATTATAAAAAGGTCCAAAAGTGCCACAGAGATAGATGTACGCTCGTACATTGGCTACTGAGGCTTGCGCCTCCTTCAGAAAATTTATCTGAATCCTTTCACATAGGAGAGTTAGAGTTAGGTGTTTGAGAGAGAGTATTGAATAATAAAAAAGTCCTGACCAATTAGCAGGCGGGTATTGGAGAGAATTTAGGCTTGCTGTACACACTGACAGTCTAACAGTGTACAAATGGTGTCCAGCTTTTTGGGATTGGGTGGTTGCTGAGTTTAAAACGCGTGACATTATAGACTTCATACCTTTCTCTTTTCTCGCACACAACCCCTACTATCCTTTCTTTTCATTATCACTCAAAATTCTTATCTTTCAATTTGAATTCCAATATGGCTCGACGTGGCACCAGCGCATTGAAGAAGAGCAGAGATGCCAAGAAGAAGCGTCAGCAAGAGAGTGCCGTTCAGCGAGAGGAGCGGCTGGCTGAACTGCGGCAGCAGAAGGATGAGCGAACGGCCATGGAGACTGACGCGCAGCGAGAAGAGCGGTTGGCTGGACTGCGGCAGCAGAAGGCTGAGCGAACGGCCATGGAGACTGACGCGCAGCGAGAGGAGCGGCTGGCTGAACTGCGGCAGCAGAAGGCTGAGCGAACGGCCATGGAGACTGACGCGCAGCGAGAGGAGCGGCTGGCTGAACTGCGGCAGCAGAAGGCTGAGCGAACGGCCATGGAGACTGACGCGCAGCGAGAAGAGCGGTTGGCTGGACTGCGGCAGCAGAAGGCTGAGCGAACGGCCATGGAGACTGACGCGCAGCGAGAAGAGCGGCTGGCTGGACACCGGCAGCAGGAGGCTGAGCGAAGGGCAACTGAAACCGACGCTCAGCGAGAAGAGCGTAGATCTGGAGACAGAACTCGTGCGGAGAAGCGACGCGCTTCAGAAACCGAAGAGCAACGAAGAGCTCGAGTGGAAGCCGAGCAAATTCGCCGTCGAGGAGTGTCGGCTGGCAGGTAGGATGACATTTTAATTGGAGCTATATATTTTATAGCCATATAAAATCCAAGTGCCCATTGTGCCTAATTCGGGGTATTTTCTATCTTAGCTGATGTTTTATTGGTACTTGGGCATATAATTAAAAACTGGAATCTGTTTCGTGCATTTTTTCTCATCTTTTCAAGTCGATTGCTTTCCAAGAGTTTTATTTAAGAGATCAGTATAGAATAGCATAAAATTTATTCGTCACTACTTTAATTACCGGCAAATGAAGTTGTGTATAATTTTTTTCCTATATTCCAGGTTTGATAGTAGTGAGTTGGCCACACCGTCTGTGGTACCTTTTGATGCGTTGCGCATAATTCGCATTCCTGGTGATGGGAACTGTTTTTTTTATGCAGTCTGTGATCAGTTGCAGGGCACTCCACTTGAGACCGATGCGGCATCTTTAAGACACGAGCTGACGAGCCGTGTAGTGCAGATTATGCCAGAATTGATTGAACAAGGCTTTGTTTTGCCAGAAAATGCTGATTTCATTGTTGATTCCTCTTTTTCTGAAGGCACATATGTGCCTGATGAAGTTGTTCCGCTTTTAAGCCGTTGTTTTAATGTTGATCTGGTGATTTATCAAGAAAACGGGACTGTACTGCAGTACTGTATGTCCCCTTTGCAGCCACCGATTGCAATCGTCCGAATTCTTTTGCGTCATGAGCATTATGAGTCATTGCGATTTGCTAATCCGATTCCAGTTTCTGAGCCCATTGTAGATGCAGAGGAGCCAAGATTAACTCAGCAGAGTGCAGGTCATTTTGGCGCAAGACCTGCTCAAGAGAGGTAGGTCATTGGTGTGACTGGTCATCATAATTTATTTGTCATCGAAATCAAGTTGTTTTATTCCAATAAATTTTTTTGTAAACTGAAAGATTAACTGGGAAAACTGTTTGCCATTAATCCTTCCTAATCCTAATCCTTCCAATCACAGGCCAGAACGGATTATCAGGCCTGAAGCGCCAGCCCATAACTGTGGCCCAATGGACAGAGCATGCGACCAATGCGGTGCATTACTTTGGTGCTCTGAGACGAGGAATTTCTGCTGCGCCAAAGGCAAGGTAAAGCTGCCCAGCCGCACCGTGCCTCAAGTGCTGGCGGATCTGTACCTGGGGCGGCACAGACTGAGTGCCGAGTTCCTGACCAACATTCGGAGTTACAACTCGGCGCTGCACCTGACATCGCTGGGTGCCAAACTGCGGTTGGTGCCAGGCTGGTGTCCCAGCTTCATCATCAGCGGCCAGTTGCATCACAACACGGCGCCGCTGTTTGCAGAGGATTCAGCTGAGCCCCATGGCTGGCAGGTGTATTTCAATGATCGCGAACTTGAAAGCCGCCAGAGTCTCAGCCAGAAGGTGAAGCCGGAGCTACTGGAGCTATTGCAGACGCTGCTTCACGAGTGCAACGGCTATGTCCGCAGCCTGAGGGCAGTCGCTCATCGAATCAGTCAAGATCCGGAGTTGGGAGATGCGCGAATCGTGATTCACCCTGACCGTCGACCATCTGGGGAACACATTCGGTATGTCTGCAAGACATTCTAATAAGATATTTTGCGTAATAAATTATCCAATTATCCAATTTGTACAAACTCAGTATCCCACAAACTCCGTTCAAAATAAGGCGCTACAACTTGCCTACGGCGAACGAGGTCGGTATCCTGATTGTGGAGGACAATGAGAACACACCGGCCAGTCGGGACGTCGTGATTCAACTGCGTGGTGGCGGTTCCCAGAGAATCAGCGAGACGCACCGCTCATATGACCCGCTGGAGTATGTGCTGCTGTTCCCGAATGGCGAAGATGGCTGGCACCCGGAGTTGCTGATGAGTAATGGCAAGAAATTGACGCCCATGAAATACTATGCGAGCGAAATCATGGTGCGAGCGGGCCAGTTCAGTGTGCTGCACTATGGCCGAAGATTATTTCAGCAGTACTTGGTGGACATGTGTGCCAAGATTGAGGCAGAGAGGCTGCTGTATTTGCGGACCCATCAGCAGGACCTGCGCAGCGAGACGTACAGCGGTCTGCGGGACGCTCTGTTTGCAGCTGATGGCAGGTCTACCGACAGAGATCCGAGTGACATAGGCAAGCCCGCGCATGTGCTTCTGTCTTCGAGCTTCGTTGGCGGGCCAAGGTACCTGATGGAGAGGCTACAGGACGCTATGACCTATGTTCACAAGTTCGGTAAGCCGGACCTGTTTGTCACCGCAACGTGCAATCCGAAATGGCCGGAGATCAGCGCTCAGCTTCTGCCTGGACAGCGGGCAGAAGACCGGCCCGACATTGTTAGCCGAGTCTTTGAAATGAAGAAGAAAGCTCTGCTGGCCCAGTTGACCAAGCGCTATGGGAAAGAGGCCGCTCACGTTTGCTCACTGGAGTACCAGAAGCGTGGTGAGTAAAAATTCTGACTTGCAAGAATCAAAGTTTTAAGATTTATTAAAATTTAGATTTACAATGGTTTTGTGATATTTTTTAATACTTTTTTTGACGCTCCAGGTCTTCCCCATGTGCACTTTCTGCTGTGGCTCGTGAGCGGTCAGCGAGTGACTCCGGACCGATACGATGACATCGTGTCTGCCGAGATTCCGGACCCAGAGCAGCAGCCTGTGCTGTATGAGCTGGTGAAGACGCACATGATCCATGGCCCCTGCGGCAAGGAGAATCCGGCGTGTCCTTGCATGGAGAATGGCGAATGCAGCAAGGGCTTTCCGAAAGAGTTCCAGCAGGTGACGCTGACCAGCGATACTGGCTACCCACTGTACCGCAGACTATCGCCTGAGATGGGCGGATTTACAGTGGACAAACTGTTCAAAGGCCGGAGCATTCGCATGGACAACAGGGAAGTTCAAACGCTAATATATTGCTTAGTTGTGCATTGCAGCTTTTGTTTCTGAAAGTTAATGATATTATTTTTTCATTAAAACAGGTGGGTCGTTCCGTACAGCCCTGACCTGTTGCTCCAGTTTGCGTGCCACTTGAACGTCGAAGTTTGCGCCACTGTGAAGTCGGTCAAGTACGTGATCAAGTACCTGTTAAAGGGTGGCGACATGGCGACGTTCAAAGTCGATGCCAATAGGAATTCTACTGAACCGAGAGAGCAGGCAGTGGGTAACCAGCAGCCGACGCAAACGACACGAAATGAGCCGCGGCGTGATGAGATTAAGGAGTACCTGTCCGCGCGCTACATTGGTCCAATGGAAGCCGTGAATACCATCTTGGGCTTTGAAGTAATTCGCATTCTAATTATTATTGGCTCATTTTAACCAGAGCTGTGAAACCTCGTCATAGTATAAATTGAATTTCGATCGAAACTTAAAGGCTGTATATTTTCCTTTCACTTTCTGATCAGGTGCACAACAGGTTTCCGGCGGTCATCCGACTCTGCGTTCACAAGTCGGAAGAGCAGCTCGTGTATTTCAACGAGGGGACCGCAAGAGCAAAAGCGAGAACGCCGAAGGATTCGACGTTGACGGCGTTTTTCAAGCTGTGCCGTATTGACGAATTTGCTGGGTCCTTGCTCTACACGGAGGTGCCGTCCTACTTTGTGTGGCACTCCAGCGAAAGAGAGTGGCGGCGGGCCAAGCAGGGTGTGCGAGTCGATGGCCATCCGGGTGTAGTGCGGAACAAAAACGTTGCACGCATGTACACGGTGAGTCCAAGAGCAGGTGATTTATTTTATGTTCGAATGCTCCTTTTGAATGTTAGGGGACCGACTAGCTTCGAGGCGCTGCAGACCGTGGACGGCGTTGTGCATCCGAGCGCCAAGGCTGCTTGCATGGCCCTTGGCCTGCTGCAGCGAGATGATCACTGGCGGCGGTGTCTAGCTGAGGCCGTTCAGTCAAGAATGCCAAGAGCCCTGAGACATCTTCTGGCCGTAATTCTCATATGGGGTGAGCCTGAGGATGGCAGCGACCTCTGGTGCAGTTTTGCCGAGGATCTCAGCGAGGACCTGCGGTTTCACCACCGAGACTTGAGCACCGAGGAGATTACTGACCTGGCGCTGCGTGAGCTTCAGAGCATGCTGATCTCCATGGGCGGGAGAAGCCTGCCAGAGTACGGCCTGCCTGCGGCCTCCGTGACACCTCAAGATGGACCAATGCAGTTTGATACGGTTGAGCAAGCACTGATTACTGAGGCGCGCTTACCAATGCTGACAGATGAGCAGAAAGCGGTGTACGAGTCCGTGACTCAGAATCTTGTGGACGGCACCAGCGGCTTGCACTTCCTGGACGCGCCCGCTGGCACTGGCAAGACCTTCCTGCTGGAGGTTCTGCTAGCCTTCGTGCGCAGCCGGGGTGAAGTCGCCCTCGCCGTTGCGGCTTCTGGAATCGCAGCGACTCTTTTGCCAGGTGGACAGACGGCGCATTCAACGTGAGTAATTTATTGTCAATATTTCAAAAAGCAGTTGTAAATATTTCGTGTGCTGTAAATATGTTCGGCATGGTGAAACTATTTGTCTATGCCAGGTTCAAGATACCAATTCGGGCGATCCGTTCGAGCAAAGACGTGTGCGCTGTTGGAGCGCAGTCCAAACAGGCCGCTGTATTTCGGACAGTGCGTCTAATTGTCTGGGACGAGATTTCTATGACAAACCGGAAGGATTTGGAGGCCGTCGACCGGTGCTTGCGAGACGTGCGGAAGCAGGACGTGCCATTCGGCGGAGTGGTTTTCGTTTGCGCTGGGGACTTTCGCCAGTTGCTGCCCGTTGTGGTGCATGGGACTCGAGCCAACAGCGTCATGGCGTGTGTCAGCAGATCCCCACTGTGGAAATTTTTCCGGCGGCATCGCCTTACAAGAAACATCCGATTGCTGAGCAGTTCCGATTCTGCAACGTATTTGAGATACACCGAGCTACTCAAGCAGGTAAGTTTGTTTTCATCAGTTTATTTATTGGAAGATTTAAGGATGTTCGGTTTCTTTCGTGTTGAGAGCTCCATTTTAAAAATTGTGGCTTATTCAAGAATGCCTTGCTTAAAGTCTGTCTAGCGTTTTAAATATTTGACTTTTAACTCCCCCAGATCGGATCCGGAACAATTGAGCAGGATGCAGAGGAGAAAGTGTCTCTTCCTGCTGAGATCATCATTTCTGCGGAGGCGCCGCTCAATGATCTTATAAATTTTGTGTACCCATCGTTTGAGGCCTCAGTGGAGAGGGACGGCTACTTTGCAAGCCGAGCGATCCTGGCGCCGTACAATGACTCAGTGGATGCCATCAACGAGACGTGCCTGGGCATGTTCCCCGGCAGCCTGCGGGAGTACCGCTCAATAGACAGTGTGGCCGATGAGGATGCCGCTACGCACTTCCCGCCTGAGTTGCTCAACCAGCTGGATGCCCCGAACTTTCCGATTCACTTGCTGAGGCTAAAAGTGGGTATGCCAGTAGTTCTTCTCAGGAACATCAACCCGCCACGATTGTGCAATGGTACGCGGCTGATCATACTCGCAATGGGCGAGAACGTGCTTAGATGCAAGATTGCCGCCGGCCAGTTCACGGGAGACGAGATTCTTCTGCCGCGAATCCCGCTGATTCCTAGCAATGCGGACCTCCCCGTCAGTTTTAAGCGGCTGCAGTTCCCTGTGAAGCCGAGTTTCTGCCTGACGATTCACAAGTCGCAGGGACAGTCTCTGGACACAGTTGGCGTGACCTGTCAGTCGGTTGCTTCACGCATGGCCAGCTGTACACGGCGCTGTCACGAGCAAAGAACGCGGCAAATGTTCGCGTCCGGATTCCGGGAACAAGGACCAGAAACGTTGTGTTTCCAGAAGTTCTCACTGAAGACTAATTTATTTATCGTAAAAAATGAGGGGTGAGCAATAATTTTCCTCATGCAAAAGGCTAGAAAGTATATTCATTTATTTTTAAGGAAAAATAGAATAATTATTTCCCCATATCTCTTAAGTAATAGCTCTCATTCTCTAAAGCAATAGCTGTCAATAGCTCTCATTCCTAAAAGAATCGCAGGAAATTTATTGCCCCAACCTCATTTCTAACGAAGCGTAGATATTGCATGGCAGTGAGTACGAGCTAATAGCTGATGAACTTTATGTTGAAGCTCAATTAGGCTTATTTAATTCATTGTACTAATTTTTACAGTCAATTTGCACTTTACAGTTAATTTGTATTTTAAGGCAATTTCATATTAGCCGAAAGTAACTTTTGAAACAAACCTTCTTTTGCACTGCTTTTAATGAATTCAATCTTTGATGAGCAGTTAATTTTGTCTTTTATTTTTCCCCTGAAATTTCATTATAATTCGTGTAAAAACTTTACTTATTTTATATCGCAAATTTATGCAAAAGACGAAACAATTTTGTTTTTAGTTTTCCAAGGTTCGCAAAAACTTAACATTAGAGTGAATTTTAGTATATGGATTTTTACGCAAACTATGAGTGACAGTCTTTTTTTCAAAAATCAAAAATATCTCAAGTCACCTGTAACAACTGTGGACTGTAAGCTCATAAAAAACGATTTGCATCAACTTGCGACGGGGCCTTCGTCTTCCATATATTGAAAGTTGAATAATATACGAAACTCACAAGATGTCAATTTTAACTAAGGCGAAGGCCCTGAATGGAGCTTTTGTCTTACTTCATTTCTTAATCTTTGGCGAAACAAATATGAATAGTCTGTGGCAAAGCGCAAAGGCTAAGGAAATATAGAGCCGAACTGATTGTTCTGACTATGGATTTGAGGGCAGGAATGAGCGAATCCGAGGGCTGCGACTATAGACTAACGTAGAGTATTAAAGGAACTCATCTGGTCACATGCAGCCATTGCACACGCTATGTATACGTGACATATCGGTTGTACTTTTAATGCCATGTTCATAAGTTTCACTTTGTACTTTTCAAGTTTATTCGCAAAAAAATACAAAAAATTCTTGCGTTACAAACGTCAAAAACGTTTAACAAACGTTAAAAATTAAAGAGCCACCATGTCTAACATTAAAGAGCCACAATGTCAAGCATAAAAGGACCACCATGTCGAACATTAAAGAGCCACCATGTCAAAAATTAAAGAGCCACCATGTCGAACATTAAAGAGCCACCATGTCAAACATTAAAGAGCCACCATGTCGAACATTAAAGAGCCATCATGTCAAACACTAAAAAGCCACCATGTCAAACATAAAAGATACACAATTTCAAACGTAAAAGTAAGCGTCATGCCAATTTTAAAGGAGCCACTATAGAGCTAAGGAAATTGTTGCACTAGCTACTTATTGTCTGGTGGATGCTTACTATTTGGGGATGCTTGCTATCTGGGGGATGCTTGCTATCTGGGGATGCTTGCTATTTGGGGGATGCTTGCTATCTGGGGATGCTTGCAATCTGGGGGATGCTTGCTATCTGGGGGATGCTTGCTGTCTTGGGATGATTTCTTTTTGCATTACACTTTATTTGAGCAGTTTGTCTGTTGTCTTTGTCAAGGCTTTATTTGGCTGTTTTTTGTTACTTGTAGAGAACAGAGATTCTATACAGATGCCCCCCAACGGGGGGCGAAGATTGCTAGTAATCCAACTAAATCTGTATAGCTTGTATATATAATTTATATTAGTAGTAAGGAAATTTATCAATTAAGTAAAATGATAAGGAAAGTTTTAAGCAGCAGGTTATAAGAGTATGAGTGCATGGTACTGACGTATTTGCTAACAATGATTGATAGGACAACAAAAAGGGCCATACTAAAAGCGATCGTGTGTACATTGGGGGCAAAGGGTTGCTTATCGTGATGGTGTGTACATTGGGGGTAGAGGGTTGTTTATCGTGATGGTGTGTACATGGGGGCAGAGGGTTGCTTATCGTGATGGTGTTTACATTGGGGGCAGAGGGTTGCTTATCGTGATGGTGTTTACATTGGGGGCAGAGGGTTGCTTATCGGGATGGTGTGTACATTGGGGGCAGAGGGTTGCTTATCGGGATGGTGTGTACATTGGGGGCAGAGGGTTGCTTATCGTGATGGTGTTTACAGGGGGCAGAGGGTTGCTTATCGTGATGGTGTTTACATTGGGGGCAGAGGGTTGCTTATCGGGATGGTGTGTACATTGGGGCAGAGGGTTGCTTATCGGGATGGTGTGTACATTGGGGGTAGAGGGTTGCTTATCGTGATGGTGTGTACATTGGGGGTAGAGGGTTGCTTATCGTGATGGTGTGTACATTGGGGGTAGAGGGTTGTTTATCGTGATGGTGTGTACATTGGGGGCAGAGGGTTGCTTATCGTGATGGTGTTTACATTGGGGCAGAGGGTTGCTTATCGTGATGGTGTTTACATTGGGGGCAGGGTTGCTTATCGGGATGGTGTGTACATTGGGGGCAGAGGTTGCTTATCGGGATGGTGTGTACATTGGGGCAAGGCCGTCTTACGAGATCCTGTGTGCATTGGACGAAGTGGTCGGCATTAAGCATAAAGAACCAGCGAAGCGCAGAAGGTGAAACAGCTGATCTACAAGA
>NIVC01004036.1:17500-63613 GCA_002269645.1 Macrostomum lignano | reverse complement strand
GAATGTTAGTTCAAAATGTCTTCGTAGTCCAAACAGCGGCCGTAGTAACCCACAGTGTGATTGGTCCATTGCTGGCACAGCTCTCCTGTGTAATCACGTGCAGTGCAGCTTCGACCTCTCTCTTCAAAATGTGCATCCGCCAGGCCTCGGTTCATCTTCGACTGTTTTGCCGGGTTCAGAATGGAAGATATGCGTTGCTGTAGCTGTAGTGGTAGCAAAAGCGAACTGTCAATTGGGTGTTAACTATGGTGAACACAGTTGTCTATGGTATGATCTAAATTTAACTCTCCATTAAGAAAGCATTTGTTGGACGAAAGTTTTGCAGTTTGGACGAATTCAATCGCAAAAAAGTATACTTTAAGTGCCCCCACCACAAACTGCCTCAATTTTCATCTTGTGTTTTTTTTCAAAACTGATAAAATATACTTAATTAAAAGAATTTGTGGAAATTTGAGGAGTCAGTGGGTGAGAGTGTGAAGAGTCAGTGGGGTGAGGAGTCAGTGGGTGAGGAGTCAGTGGGTGAGGAGTCAGTGGGTGAGGAGTCAGTGGGTGAGGAGTCAGTGGGTGAGGAGTCAGTGGGTGAGGAGTCAGTGGGTGAGGAGTCAGTGGGATGACGTCACGAGGCTATAACTTCAAGTCACGAGGATGCGCAGTCAAGTCACGAGGATGCGCAGTCAAGTCACGAGGATGCGCAGTCAAGTCACGAGGATGGGCAGTCAAGTCACGAGGATGGGCAGTCAAGTCACGAGGATGGGCAGTCAAGTCACGAGGATGGGCAGTCAAGTCACGAGGATGCGCAGTCAAGTCACGAGGATGCGCAGTCAAGTCACGAGGATGCACAGTCAAGTCACGAGGATGCACAGTGTAAAGAGACGAGTCAAAGTCTCACTTGTCCTGTCCCTGCAGTACGGAGACCTTGTCCTTGGCCTTGTCAGACCAGTTCTTCATCCTAGCAAAGATGGCCAGCGGCACGGTGCTGTTGCTGTAGGGTATGCGGCTCCACTGTTTAGTTAGCAGGAAGCTGGCGCATGACTTTTGCTTCTGACGCAGCGCCAGATTCAGCGGCTGCAGACCGGCGCCGTCGCGCACCATGATGGAGCAGACGTTGTGATGGACGAAGCCGCGCAGCACTGACAGCTGGCCGCTCTCCACCGCCTCGTGGATCGGTGACTTCTTCAAGTCGGGGTGCCGCTCAGCCGAGCACCACTGCTTGAGCGGGTGAGCGCCAACAGCTTCGTCGCATCGGATGCCGCACTGCCTGGTGAGGGTGGTGCTCAGCTCGACCTGGCCAAAATGGGCCGCCATGTACAGAGCAACCTTCATTTGGAATTTGGCCAGAGCATCGTCGGTTCGATTCACGAGCTCCAGCACGTGGCTTGTGAAACCCAGCGACGCCAGTTTGAGCAGGTCGGTCCAGCCGTCCCAGGTCTCCACGCGGATGGTGTCCCGGGCCGCACCGAGTAGTCCTCCATGGTGTGGCAGTCGTACATCTCCGCTCCGGACGAGGTGGTCAGGCGGAACACTCCCACGGGCAGGCCGGTGCGCCTTGAGGCCATGCCGCGAAGGGAGGCCACGGTGTAGTTGAGCAGTTTGATGCGGTCCAGTATGGGCATGAGCTCCTCGCTGTAGCCGACTCGCAGGTACAGCACGGGGTCGGTCTCCTCCTTGACGTAGGCGCGCAGAGTGGCGCCGGGCCGGATGCCCATGTCGGAGAGGATCCAGCGGTCGTCCAGCTCGGCGCCGGCGTAGGACAGCACCAGAGTGTTGCGCTCGAAGTTGATGTCGCCGAGCTGGACTTGGTCAACCCGGATCTTGAAGCGATCTAGTACCGCGGAGATGAGGGGAGGAAGCTGAGCTTTTCGTGGAGGTTTTTGCACTTTTTATCACATTTTTAATTGATTACACCTGCCCCAATTGGGCCAGTTGTGCAACCGACAGCTCAGCCGCAGCTATTGCTCGGCACATCTGAAGGCTGCGAAGGACTGGGGCTCAATTACCCCAGCTAATGCTGGCACCCATTTTACAGCCGGGTGAATTGAAGCAATTCAGAGTTAAGTGTCTTGCTTAAGGACACAAATTGTTCTGAGTGGGTCGTGAATCGAACCCCCGACCTTTAAGTCGTGACCCTATATCTGTATCGCTTAGAGCGGGGATTTAATCTGTTTCACAGCACAGAATATGCTCAGAATGCTTAATCACCTATTTTGAAAAAAAATATTTGCAAACGAATTGCATCCCTACACTAGTTACTCTCATTGTGAAAAAATAAATTGAATGGCATTTTCAAATTATTTGCAATGTATTGCTGGTTTTGTGAGAGCGGAGAGAGCCGCATAACGGAGCTTAATTACGTAACAAAACGAAATTACAAAATTCTAACGAATTGTGCTTCGTAATTCTACGGAAAAATTCAGAAAATTTGCGAAACCCCTCAAAAAACTGGATAATCCCGTCCTGAACCAAATCAAGACCCCAAATCCAGGACCAGTGTAGTATAACAGGACGTAAAACACAAGGATAGTGTAATTTTTTGGAGGCCAATTTCCTGGAAAAATACACTTCGTAGATATCACAAATCATTTTTTCTCATCACACAATCAGTGATTGCATTTGATCGGGGCTGTGAAGATTACCTTTCTTCTAATTTAGCGCGCACAGCATGTCACTTTGT
This sequence comes from Macrostomum lignano, assembly GCA_002269645.1. Taxonomy (NCBI): domain Eukaryota; kingdom Metazoa; phylum Platyhelminthes; family Macrostomidae; genus Macrostomum; species Macrostomum lignano. The sequence continues at coordinate 60,942 of NIVC01004036.1, read as the reverse complement.
TGTATCTTACTTAGCTGTATAGTGAAAGTCTCACTCATTTTAAATGTAGACATTCGGATCGTGTATTGTCGTCTTACCTTTGATAATCTGCTTGATGTCCGCCACCGTCTTGCCCTCGGGCAGGTCCAGTGAGCTTCGCCCGTTCTCGTGGCAGATGAACACTCGCATTCTTTTGCGCTGGAAGCAGATGAGTTTAAAGAATTTTGACCCGATATTATTCGGGAAGAGCGTGAGCAGGGTAATGAGTTGTCAATCGATTCGCTTTCAATTGTGCTCATTTAGACGCTCACATATTTGGCAATGGAGTCGCCCCTTGGCCCAGCACTAAGTCCTTACACTGAGTCAATAGAAATCCAAGCGTATTAAGCTGTTTGCAGTACAGCCACGAGAAGCTTAGGAACGAGAGAGCTCGTGTGTTTCTTAACTCATGGCTTACTCTCTCTCTCGTTCTCTCTCCCCATTGCCATCTCACAGGTCCAGATGTAAGCAGAGCAGAGGGGGCTGCTCGGATGACTGACTGGCTGGCTTAGCAATCCCCACAGCGATACGTGCCAAGCGTTTGTTTGCCATACAACTGTTTTCATGAATCATAAGTTTGCTGTGTTGTTCGTGCTTTAGAGCAAATTGAACTCCACGGCACTACTTTAAATGGTTAATAGAACTGCTTGCATTTTGATTTACGAGCTACTTAAATTTACTTGAATTTTCTAGATTGATAGTGATGTCTGAAAGCGATCAAAAGATGGTGAATACTCGTACTTTACTTTGAGGATCGGAGAGGGTGGTGGAAGGGCCCAGCAGGTGAGGATCTGGGATGGTTTGGAGGTTGAATACCTGAGGATCTGGGATGGTTTGGAGGTTGAATACCTGAGGATCTGGGATGGTTTGGAGGTTGAATACCTGAGAATCTGGGATGGTTTGGAGGTTGAATACCTGAGGATCTGGGATGGTTGGAGGTTGAATACCTGAGGATCTGGGATGGTTTGGAGTTTGAATACCTGAGGATCTGGGATGGTTTGGAGTTTGAATACCTGAGGATCTGGGATGGTTGGAGGTTGAATACCTGAGGATCTGGGATGGTTGGAGGTTGAATACCTGAGGATCTGGGATGGTTGGAGGTTGAATACCTGAGGATCTCGGATGGTTGGAGGTTGAATACCTGAGCATCTGGGATGGTTGGAGGTTGAATACCTGAGGATCTGGGATGGTTGGAGGTTGAATAACTGAGGATCTGGGATGGTTGGAGGTTAAAAACCTGAGGATCTTGGATGGTTGGAGGTTGAAAACCTGAGGATCTTGGATGGTTGGAGGTTGAAAACCTGAGGATCTGGGATGGTTGGAGGTTGAATACCCGAGCATCTGGGATGGTTGGAGGTTGAATACCTGAGGATCTGGGATGGTTGGAGGTTGAATACCCGAGCATCTGGGATGGTTGGAGGTTGAATACCCGAGCATCTGGGATGGTTGGAGGTTGAATACCCGAGCATCTGGGATGGTTGGAGGTTGAATACCCGAGCATCTGGGATGGTTGGAGGTTGAATACCTGAGCATCTGGGATGGTTGGAGGTTGAATACCTGAGCATCTGGGATGGTTGGAGGTTGAACACCCGAGAGTCCGGGAGGGTTGAAGGTTTAATAACTGCAAGGGAATCTGGTAGGGATGGATGGCTCAACCTGAGGATCTGGGAGAGTGACTGCCAAAAAACTGAATTTTACAACTTCTCTGAACTTTCGCTATTTTCTTCCAAATTTCTAATTTTACCCCGTGCTGTATTTAATAAACCAAGACGGCAGGTATTAAAGAAATGCCAAGCCGTGCAGTTCCCAGTGATTTTACCTCTCCAACGCAGTTGTAACAGGTTGAGTCGGCGAGAGTGTCTCTACCGCTGCCGCTGGATGGCGGCCTCTGCTCAGACAAGGAACTCATTACTGGTTTAATATTTTAGCCAAAATAACGAATTCAATTCTAAGAGCGCTGCTTGAAGTCTGTCTTCTAGAGTGCGAAGGATTTCGCTTTTTCAGCTCTACATCATCTGGCTAGAAATAGCTGGTCTGGCAGGCACGGGGGGGGGGCTCTCTCGCACTACCAGGGCCCAATTCATTCTCGTAGTGCAATCGAAGCAACAGTCGCAATTGGAGCACCTCGCATTGTTCTCTCTTCTCTGGCAGACTGTATCCATCCATAGCTACCATGAGTACGTTGCATCGTGCCCCCGCCCTGACAAAATCGTGCTCAAAAGCTGCAGCTAATAGTGAATAGCAGTCGCCAGCTCAACTCAGAGAGAAAGAGTAGACAATTGTGAAGCAGTTCAATACAGTTTTAAGTACTCTACATGTGTATAGCTGCAGGCTCAGCAATTCAATGCGAATAAGCTTTCAGTCAGTGCTGCGTCGTCAATGGCGGAGATAAGGGGGGACATGTCGATCCCGCCCAGTAAAAGCTATGGGGGACACATCCCACCTTGTGACCCGTAGTGGAAATCAATAGTTTTGCTTTAGGACTCCAAAATATAGCGCGTTTGGCGCCAAAATGAGTGCCAACAACATCAATTCTGAAAATAATGTAATGAAAATTAGACATTTCTATGTCTAATAAAAATCCGCGCTTTCCATCCTCAGTCCATCTTGGTTGTTTTTTTTACCCAAAAATCATGTGCCTTATGCTCTCTACAATTGCCTGTTGCCTTTTTGACACGGAAAATAAAGGACCACACGTTCAAGCAGTAGCAAAGACAATTGCGCAATGATTTTAGCACTAACAGACCTATGCGATTTCCCCAATCACAATTTAATCTATCGCATTGAATTTCAAAGGCTCAAGGGGTAATTGCTGAGATGCCGAGGCTCAATTGGGAGTTGTTGTAGGCCAGGCATCAAAGGCAAGCCATGGCTTAAAGGAAGGCTTTGATGCGAAGACTCAAAGGGTATGCTGTTAATCTTAGGCCAGAGCTGATTGCTAATTGTGACTTACCAGGTTTTCTACATTTCAAGAATTTGTTAAGAATTTTTACTTCCTTTATCTCGTTGCCTCCTCAACGGGGGGGGGCGAAGATTGCTAGTCTAATGTACTAAACTTCGCTCCTTATTTAATGCGTTGATATTATTATTTATTGTCAAAATATTTCTGTCCAGCCTTTTAAATATGAAATACTAGAAAAATGAATGGCTGGGCATGAGTTGCAAAGCTATGCGACTCACCTTACTTGACGTGTGCTCTGGGATCGCTGCCGTGCTCCCGTTCTCCGGAGTTCAGCTCAGTCTGCCTGCCAGTCATTTGTCTAACACGCATTCCCTATATACTCCAGAAACTGCCGGCTTTGGGGAGAGAATGAGAAAAAAGTTGCCAGTGTCCGGTTGCCATGACGACCAGCAACCGCCTTCCCCATGCAGCGCTGGCTTTGTCTTCCCCAATCCCCATACAATGTATATAGCTGCTTTTGCGGGCTGAGACTGTCGCTTCCACATCAGTTCGGCCTCTGTCCCAGCTTTGTATTTCTTCTACTAGCAGAGGTCGGTCACTGGCTTTCCTGTACACTCTCCACAAGGTGTACATGTACATGTACGTGAGTACGCCCGTACCACCCAGTAAAACAATCTCAAAGCTGAATAGCTTGATGTACAAGTATAGTAAGCTCATGTTTCATGCGAATCTCACTGGAAATTGTGCTTTTCATACTTGTCAACCAAGTTGAGAATTCCCATTTGGCAGCAGTAGATGTGGTCTTGCCCATAGACATATACGGAGAAAGGCAAGCAAAATGATAATTCCAATCTTGACTGCATGAAAGTCGATGTTTAAACATGATATAAAGTACATGTACAATAGCCTATTTAATGGTTATTTAATTCGATTATTCAGAGTCGGAAATCCGTAGTCTATGGGAAAAAGTCCCCGCTTTTGAGATTCAAATCATTTAATCGTATCGAGAGATAGAGAGCCTACGAGAAAGGTTGCTGCTGGAATCCTTTGTGCTTATGTCTATGACCGAATTATCAACTTGCTTGTCTTTCTTCCGCCTACGAGTATGTCTATGGGCAGGACCAAATCTACTGCTTCCAAGTGGCAATCCTCAACTTGGCCGGCTTAACTGCTCGACAATGCCGCACAAAAACTGCTGCATCTCAGCATCCCATTTGATTTTCGTAGCTGCCCACAAGGACGCTTCTCCACTCTGCCTGTCTTGATGATCGAAGCATCCAAACTGGTCTGTCTAAAGTGCATGTTGACTGTCTGAATCGGACGTCACTTTGACGAGATTGAATCGAAGTTTCAGTAGGTCTGGACCATAGACTGTTGATATGAAGTGGACTTTGTCGAAAGTGGAAGTGAAGTTGTTAATATTTTAGACATGTGCCTATCTCTGTGGTGCAATTCCGTTTTCCGAAATTTCAGTTTTCTTTGGTGCGAAGCTATCTGTACAGAAAGGAGATTCTGATCGTACACTGCTTTAATGAACAGCTGTAAAAATTCGGTACAAATTTGACCACAGGGAAGCATTTTCTTGAGGTTAGAATTGACCCTCACTTTCAGTTGTCGACGATGAAAGGGAGTTTGTCTGAGGTGGATGTAGTTTCAGAGATGCTTAAGCTTGAAGTGCCGAAGATAAAGTTCCCACTGTCGAAAGAGGAACTGAGTTTGAATGAAAATGGAGGTAAAATAGCGAGGTAATTAACGATTGTAAAGCAGTTTCCAAAAATCTTTAGAACATAAACTAGCAGCAAACCAACAAATATCTTGTACCTCGTGCCTACAGAGAGCTACGTACAGGTTAGCAGTCCCAGAATCTTCTGACAAGCAATGCCAACAAAGACTTGTTTGTCTTGAAGCTTTCGACTACTGGTAGAACATTGTGTTACAAAAACTTATTGGTTTCTACGAAAACAACAAAGATCAGCTACAATTGCTGACTATTTGTCGACACAGAAAAATAGAAACGAATAATAATTAATCAGCCTCAGTATGCTAGCGTCTATATATTTTATTGATATAAATAAACAATAGATATATTATTAACCAGAGAACAGCTATTATAATATTTGTGCTTCTGAGTATTACATACGGAAATCGATTATAAACATAGCGTATGCATTGCGTTTGATGCAAAGTTTTTAATTAAAAAAAATCGAGTAAAGTAAAATTTTGCCAAAAAACGATTTAACGGGAAACTTGCATGTTCGGTATTCAATCAGTAATTGTCGATTTGATTATTAAAGACAGGGTAACGGAAAATAGTGACAACAGCAAAACAGCTAAGCCGAACTATGAACTGTTGCGAAAGCGTTTAGTCAACGAAGAAACAGAGGAAAGAAACATATTTTTACAGCCAATTAAACTTTCTCTATAGTAGGTAAGAAAAAATAAAAAGACAACAGCGCACTGGAAAGCGGTAAGTGCTGCTGCAAACAGCTTTGCGCAATGATAGGGGAAGTGACACCTCATAAGATCCCGGTAAAGTCCCAGTCTCATAGGGGAAGTGACACCTCATAAGATCCCGGTAAAGTCCCAGTCTCATAGGGGAAGTGACACCTCATAAGATCCCGGTAAAGTCCCAGTCTCATAGGGGAAGTGACACCTCATAAGATCCCGGTGAAGTCCCAGTCTCACAGAGGAAGTGACACCTCAAAAGATCCCGGTGAAGTCCCAGTCTCACAGAGGAAGTGACACCTCAAAAGATCCCGGTGAAGTCCCAGTCTCACAGAGGAAGTGACACCTCATAGATCCCGGTAAAGTCCCAGTCTCATAGGGGAAGTGACACCTCATAGATCCCGGTAAAGTCCCAGTCTCATAGGGGAAGTGACACCTCATAAGATCCGGTAAAGTCCCAGTCTCATAGGGGAAGTGACACCTCATAAGATCCCGGTGAAGTCCCAGTCTCACAGAGGAAGTGACGCCTCAAAAGATCCCGGTGAAGTCCCAGTCTCACAGAGGAAGTGACACCTCAAAAGATCCCGGTGAAGTCCCAGTCTCACAGAGGAAGTGACACCTCAAAAGATCCCGGTGAAGTCCCAGTCTCACAGAGGAAGTGACACCTCAAAAGATCCCGGTGAAGTCCCAGTCTCACAGAGGAAGTGACACCTCAAAAGATCCACATCACTGCACAGAAACGCACGTTGTAATTCCAGAAAAAAAGAACAAAAAAGATCCGAGTGCCAACAGAGCCCGAACCAATGCAGTTCAATAGTCAGTTACGAACAATGCATTACATAACTTCGCACTTGATCTTCTTGCCATTTTTGTTTCTCTTAGTCTTCTTCTCCTTCTTGTTAGTCGGCTCCCTGGGCTGGCTGCAGATTATCCGCACAACAGAGTTGAACGCCTCGTCAACATTGAATGGCGGGTCCTTGGCGCTGGTCTCGATGTATTGGATCTGCGCGGGACAGAGGCGAATATTATTTTATAGAACTAGTAGTTAAGTACGAGAATAAAATCCCTGAGCCGCCTACTAACAGTAGGCTACTAGCAAATTCAGGAATTAGAATGTATTTTTCTAAAATTAAATTTCACAATAGCGAGAATTTTAAAGGGCATCTTAGACCGACTACCTCAAAATATCGGCTTATAAAGCTTTTAAACCAATTATCCCTTGTCTTGGCAGTGGCGGTGAAACAATAGATACCAATTGTTTTGTAATTCTAAAAATTCCATTTATTTCACGGTGGGAATAAAATACGATACTATATAACACCACTCAAGAGTCCATTAGCCAGGAGATACCTGGTAGGTAATATAATTCGGATCGGATTAACTACGCAGTAATAGTACACGCATAGTGTCCCGCTGGGTGACAAAATACTCAGCCCTGCCTACGGAAGGCATCCATCTTTTAACTATGCGTCTGGACAGGAAACTGAAGCCGCCTTTGATCGGGCTCTTACCGTACAATTTACTCGGGCCCGCTCAAGGTTTGTCTCCTCTCAGCTCTCCCCTCTTCTCTCCTCTCTTCTCTCCTCTCAGCTCTCCCCTCTTCTCTCCCCTCTTCTCTCCTCTCAGCTCTCCCCTCTTCTCTCCTCTCTTCTCTCCTCTCAGCTCTCCCCTCTTCTCTCCCCTCTTCTCTCCTCTCAGCTCTCCCCTCTTCTCTCCTCTCAGCTCTCCCCTCTTCTCTCTTCTCTTCTCTCCTCTCAGCTCTCCCCTCTTCTCTCCTCTCAGCTCTCCCCTCTTCTCTCTTCTCTTCTCTCCTCTCAGCTCTCCCCTCTTCTCTCCTCTCAGCTCTCCCCTCTTCTCTCCTCTCAGCTCTCCCCTCTTCTCTCTTCTCAGCTCTCCCCTCTTCTCTCCCCTCTTCTCTCCTCTCATCTCTCCCCTCTTCTCTCTTCTCAGCTCTCCCCTCTTCTCTCCTCTCAGCTCTCCCCTCTTCTCTCCTCTCAGCTCTCCCCTCTTCTCTCCTCTCAGCTCTCCCCTCTTCTCTTCTCTCCTCTCCTCTCTCGTCTCTTCTCGCCTCTCATCTTTCCCCCCTCTCACCCTTTCTCTCATCTCCTCTCATCCTCTAATCCCTCGCCTCTTCTTTCCTGTCATCTCATCTCTCATCTCATCTCTCCTCTCTTCTCTCCTCTCATCTCTCTCCCTTCTTTCCTGTCATCTCATCTCTTCCCTCTTCTCCTCTCTCCCCTCTTCTCTCCTATCTCTCCTCTTCCCTCTTATCTCCTCGCTCCTTTCATCCATCTATGATCTCATCCCCCTCCTCTCTCATCTTTAGTTTCAGAACAGCTTCTAACACAATATGGCATAACTTCCAAATTTGATAATCGCTGTTTCTTATTCATCTTTTATAAGTTATTTATTTTTCTCAACACATTCGATCGGCAATGGTTCCATGAAATAAAATCCTTCCATATTGATATCAGTACAAATTTAAGCAATCAGTCAGAGAAAAGTCCTACTAAAAAAGATCAAATCAGTGTTCAAATTTCCATCTGCAAAGTCTTAATCTGCTTTCTAGTCCAGGCATCTCAGCGGTCCCAGCTCTTCAAGGGTTCCAAGTCACGTGAACACGTGGAACTAATGACAGCCCAGGCCAGTCACGAGGTGGGGGGATGGGGGAGAGGGCGAAAGACCTGGGCCTAGCAGTCTAGCTCTCTCTCACTCGCTGGTTCATAGCATACTTTTCTACACGCTCGTACCAAGCGTGCGAGAGGCAGAAGGTAAGTGGCGAACTATTTTTAGCAACAGACAGTGCAAAGGTCCAGATTACATGCCGATTTGCGCAGGCCTGCATTTCAAGCTGCATGTTTGGCAAACGGATGGCTGACAGAAATAGAATGCCTTCGCTCCGGCTCCATCCGCCAGTGCTCTCCCTGGATCTCCAGGCCCGCAGCAAACAATGCGAGTCGCAGTTTGCCAGGCGAATAAAAAATATGAGTGCTGAGGTGCAGTATACAGTCTTTCTACATTTCATTTACCATTGTGTCCCCTCCGTTGCCGTGGAAACAAAACTATGCGATAGTGAAAGGAATGCAGTATTTACGAGTATAGTTTAGACAGGGCGACACGCCCTTGTTATAAATTAGTCATTGGCAACCGCAGCACAATGCAGCTGAAATACGAAACAGCCTAGCCAGATTATGTACTGCTTGTTAGTACTAAGACCCCACACTATAACAGGAGTACAATTAGATCCCACACTTTCCAGTAGGATTGGGATAAGATCCCACACTCTAAAGAGAGTAAAGATAAGACATAGCATCTCTATATACATTTGAACTCACCTTAAGCTGATTGGCAAGGTTTTTGCCCTCCTCTTCATTAACGCGGCGCAGATGCACGAGGTCCACTTTATTGGCCACCAGCACCATGGGATAATTATCCCGGTCTTTTACTCGAAGAATTTGAGTGTGAAAGTGTCGAATATCATCGAAACTTTTTCGATCGGTGACCGAATAGACTAGCAGGAAGCCGTCGCCTTTCCGCATGTACTGCTCGCGCATTGCGGAGAACTCTTCCTGGCCTGGAAGGGGTTTGGAAACTCTATTGAGCTGCTGCCTGCTGGCTCAGACTGAGGAAACCTGGGAAGCTGCTGGCTCAGACTGAGGAAACCTGGGAAGCTGCTGGCTCAGACTGAGGAAATCTGGGAAGCTGCTGGCTCAGACTGAGGAAACCTGGGAAGCTGCTGGCTCAGACTGAGGAAACCTGGGAAGCTGCTGGCTCAGACTGAGGAAATCTGGGAAGCTGCTGGCTCAGACTGAGGAAACCTGGGAAGCTGCTGGCTCAGACTGAGGAAATCTGGGAAGCTGCTGGCTCAGACTGAGGAAATCTGGGAAGCTGCTGGCTCAGACTGAGGAAATCTGGGAAGCTGCTGGCTCAGACTGAGGAAACCTGGGAAGCTGCTGGCTCAGACTGAGGAAATCTGGGAAGCTGCTGGCTCAGACTGAGGAAACCTGGGAAGCTGCTGGCTCAGACTGAGGAAATCTGGGAAGCTGCTGGCTCAGACTGAGGAAACCTGGGAAGCTGCTGGCTCAGACTGAGGAAATCTGGGAAGCTGCTGGCTCAGACTGAGGAAACCTGGGAAGCTGCTGGCTCAGACTGAGGAAATCTGGGAAGCTGCTGGCTCAGACTGAGGAAATCTGGGAAGCTGCTGGCTCAGACTGAGGAAATCTGGGAAGCTGCTGGCTCAGACTGAGGAAACCTGGGAAGCTGCTGGCTCAGACTGAGGAAATCTGGGAAGCTGCTGGCTCAGACTGAGGAAACCTGGGAAGCTGCTGGCTCAGACTGAGGAAACCTGGGAAGCTGCTGGCTCAGACTGAGGAAACCTGGGAAGCTGGCAAGAACCGCTATTCCTAGGTGAAAATTGGGTCAAAAAACAAAAATATGTGCAGACATAATCAGCAGGATAAAAAAAAACTAACCTGCAGTGTCCAAAACGTCTAACAGACACCAATCACTGTCAATCATCTTGTACTGAATATACGAGTCTTCAATAGTTGGATCATAGTCTTGCACAAACATCTTCTGAAAGAATTGTATAGTTAGTGCACTCTTGCCAACACCGCCATTGCCAACAACAACCAGCTTGTATGTGCTGGTAACATCATCGCAATTCGGTGGATGGACTGCCATTCTAGACTGAAATTAAGATTGTTGGTTTGGTTAGCTTATGAAATACTAAAGTATAGACTTAATATTTTCAGAATATGTTATACGCTCGTATATCCTAGGCTTAAATCAGGATATCAAATTGGAAAACCAAAGATACCAATTGGCATTAGTCCAAAAGTTCAAAATAAAGATATCTATACCCTAATCCCTCTTACTTCCAAGTCTTTCTGACCTATAAAAGCATAGTATTAATAGAAAAGCAATATAATCTAATTTTATTTTAACAACTAGAAAGAAACTTAAATACTAACCAATAAATTGTTTTAGTCAATTGTTTTTTTCTATTATATTTATAATCATATTCATATGTACATTTTATTTAAGATGATACTATATATAAACTAAGCAAGTTGCATAGCCGACTGAATTTTGGAAGTTGTGCATGTATGACCAATATATGTTTTAGTTACAGGTTACTTTGGTATCAAATATACATGGAGCATTGAGTGGTTATTATTTAAAAGTTTATATTTCTTTATTTATAAAGTTGATTAATTGAAAATGTTTTCATTTTTATTATTCTTTATGAAATATACCCTACTTTATTATATTAATTATTTTTATTATTATCCACAAACTATAGCATCCACAAAAAGCTCCAACATAAGGTTATCCATGTCATTGCTAGAGCCCTACTTGGACCTGAAATATTTCGTTAAGTTACTCACTTGTTAAATCACTTTGGTACACACTTGATTTTACCACATTTAGTATCACCTACACCTATATCTTAGATGAAATCTTTAAAACATATATTTGTTTTTACCTATATTTATTAATATTTAATAAGGTGTTACAACGTTGCCCCAGTCAGCACAGCCGACGTTGTGAAGTTCGCTCGGCAGTCGCTGGGCGGCAAAGCGCTTGGTCCGGACGAGGTGCCCACCGAGGCGCTGCGGATCCACTTCGTGGCCACTGAGGTCGCCAGAGTGATGAACCGCGTGCTTTCCGGTGAGGTGGCGCCAAACGAATGGACCACGGCGCACATCGTCGCCATTCCAAAGAAGCCGGGCACCACCAAGCTCGAGGAGCATCGAGGCATCTGCCTACAGTCCTGCGCCGCGAAGCTGTTCAACCGCATGCTGCTATCGCGGTTACAGCGGCTGTAACCGCGATTTCGGGTTTCGGGTGGCAGCAAAAATCAATTTCGGGCCATCTCTATTACAGCCTGTACTGGACCCGTACCTGCGGCCTGAGCAGAACGGATTCCGGCCCCATCGCGGCACAGTGACGCAGATCCTGGCGCTTCGGCGAGTCATCGAGGAGGCGCGCATCCGCCAGTTGACCCTGATCCTGATCTTCGTCGATTTCAGGAAGGCCTTCGACTCGGTCGTGAGGGACGCGCTCCCAGAGGTGCTCCGTGCGTACAACGTGCCAGAGCTGCTGATTTCTGCTGTCATGGCGCTGTACCACGGCACGACGGCTGCTGTCTCAACACCGGACGGCCTATCGGATTTCTTCGAGACATCCTCCGGGGTGCTCCAGGGAGATACGCTAGCGCCGTTCCTATTTATTCTGGTGCTTGACTGGGTGCTACGGACTGCTCTGCCTTCCAACGACGACGGCTTCCTGCTGCGGCGACGCGTGGGTCGACGCCAACCGGAGAGACGGCTCAGCGTGCTTGGCTACGCCGATGACCTCGCCCTGCTGTCCTCGACCGTCGAGGGCGCCCAACGACAGCTGGATAGGCTGGTTGCCGTTGCGGCGAGCGTCGGCCTGGTGGTCAACATGCAGAAGACCGTCGTGCTATGCGTGCCGGACGACACCGAGGCTGCAATCTTCTGCCGAGGCGCTGACGGACAGGCGAGTGAGCTTCCAAGATGTCAGCAGTTCGTCTACCTCGGCGGTCTGGTTCCCGACTTCCGCAAGGATCTGCGGCGTTGCCGAGAACTTGCCTGGGCTGCCTTTCGTTCTATAAGGTCAGTCCTGCAGTCTGAGGCCCTACCGGACCGCCAGAGGGCGGCGCTGTTCCAGGCGGTGATCGAGACCGTCCTGTTATACAACGCCGAGACCTGGACGCTGACAGACTCGCTCGAGGCTCAAGTCGACGTGGCGCACGCTGGCCTGCTGCGCGCCGCCTTCAAGATCGGCAACGAGCGAGTCACCAACACGGCGCTCTATCATCGCGCCGGCCTGGCCCGTCCTAGCGATCTGCTGCGCCGTCGGCGACTCCAGCTGGCAGGCCACGTCATCCACGCCGAGGCCTACTGTCTGGAGCCAGTGCAGGAGGTGCTGCTACTTACGTTGCAGGCACCCTACCGGCGGGGACAGGCGAGGACTCGGCGCTACATCGACTGTCTGCTGGCTGATGCCGGCGCCCCGGACTCTGCCGGCAGTGCGGCCTTTGTTTGTGCCCAAGCTTTGAAGCGTGCCATCTGACGCTGCTTTTGCGAACTGACAGCGTACTCTATTGTTGTTGTTGTACATCTTGTTAATTTTTTATCTATTATTTTCAACATTTATTTTAATAGCTACTTTTATGTAGCTATATACAGCAAGGGGGCCACAGCCTCCCCAATTGCCTAGATAGTATCACTTTCTATTCTTTTTTTTCTAGCCTAGGTTACTTTTGACCAACTATTAAATCAATGAAATAATAACTGATAAACAATATCACAAATATAATCTACAATCAAATTCAAACTATAAAAGCAAAAGTAGCTAGGCCTAGTTTTTTTATTGATTTTCCTTAATGACAATATAGCCTCCTAATAGAAAATCTAACTTATGTATACCAATGATTGCAATAATTGACAAATTTATAGGTAAAGCAGCATACATGCGCAACTGCTGGCCGACCTGGCCGATCCGGCCACCGTAAATCGTGGCTGACTAGGGGTAAGTCGCAAAATTGAGTCAACCAAAAACAGAAAAACACAAGAACCAAGAAAGGCAAGAGGAAAGCGAAAGAAAGAGCAGTTCAGGGAAAATGGTGAAGCAAAAGAAAAACAATTCGCAAAAGAAGCAAACTAAGTTGTAAAAATAATCAGGTAAGTTGCAAAAAGGATCAGGTAAGTCGCAAAAGAAGCAAACTAAGTCGCAAAAAGGATCAGGTAAGTCGCAACAGGAATCAGGTAAGTCGCAAAAGAAGCAAACTAAGTCGCAAAAAGGATCAGGTAAGTCGAAAAAGGGTTAGGTAAGTCGCAAAAAGGATTAGGTAAGTCGCAACAGGAATCAGGTAAGTCGCAAAAGAAGCAAACTAAGTCGCAAAAAGGATCAGGTAAGTCGAAAAAGGGTTAGGTAAGTCCCAAAAAGGATTAGGTAAGTCGCAAAAAGGATTAGGTAAGTCGCAAAAAGGATCAGGTAAGTCGCAAAAAGAATCAGGTAAGTTGCAAAAGGATCAGCTAAGTAGCAAAAGGGTTAGGTAAGTCGCAAAAGGGTTAGGTAAGTCGCAAAAGGATTAGGTAAGTCGCAAAAAGGATTAAGTAAGTCGCAAAAAGGATTAGGTAAGTCGCAAAAAGGATTAGGTTAGTCACAAAGGGTTAGGTAAGTCGCAAAAGGATTAAGTAAGTCGCAAAAAGGATTAAGTAAGTCGCAAAAAGGATTAGGTAAGTCGCAAAAGGGTTAGGTAAGTCGTAAAAGGATTAGGTAAGTCGCAAAAAGGATTAAGTAAGTCGCAAAAAGGATTAGGTAAGTCGCAAAAAGAAGCAACTAAGTCGCAATAAGAGGGAAGTAAGTCACAATCAGAGGCAATCAGGGGGTAGTAGGTGCAAGTGTGGCAGGAGAGCAAAAACAGAATAGAAGCCTTCAACAACAGACAAGATCTTTGAAATCAGAAGCCCGCGTCAACAGTTTCCCATTGATTTCTTAAACTCTGGAGCAGGGGTTGGCAAACTCCGGCTCGCGAAGCCCCTCTATCTGGCCCTCGCCCCTCGGGTTCTTTGAAACTTCCTAACTACGAGTAGCAAGGTTGGTGTCTCTTCAACTCTCATCTCTCTCTTCTTCTCTACCTTGCCTCCCCTCTTCTCTCTCTCCCCCCTTTTCCCTCTTCTCTCTCCTCTCATTTTTACTCTCCTCTCTTCTCCCCCTTTCTCTCTACCCTTTCTCCTCAATGCCCTCTTCTCTCCTCTTATCTTCAGCAAAAATATGTGCATATTTTCTTACTTCAAAGTAGAGGGAATAGAAGATTAGAGATAAGCAAACAGAGGAGAGGCAAGCGATGCGATGGGAGAAAAGATAGAAGAGGAGAGAAAAGCTGAGGGAGGAAAAAGAGATGAGAGAGAAGAGGAGATGAGAGGAAAGAGGAAAGAAAAGATGATGGATGAGATCAGAAGAGAGGAAAGAGGAAAGAGGAGAGAGTAGATGAGAGAAGAGAGGATAAAGAGGAGATGAGAGGAGAGTGAAGAGAGGAGAGATGAGAAAGTAGAAAAGAGAGAAGAGATAAGATGAGAGAGTAGAGTGGAGAGAGACGAGAGGGAAGATAAGATGAGAGAGTAGAGTGGAATGGAGAGAGACGAGAGAAGAGATAAGAATGTAGAGAGGAGACAGAAGAGATAGGAGAGGAGAGGAAAGAGAGGAGAGAGGAGAGGAAAGAGAGAAGGGATAAGGGATGAGAGAGAAAAGAAAAAGAGGATGAGAAGATTGAGAAATGGAGAGGATTTGCAAAGGCCTCAAATCTTAGTTTAACATGCATTACTCCCATCTTTGCCTTTTTCCTAACTGTTAACAAGTTTTGTTTTGAGCATGACTTCAAATTTAGAATCTATGCAAAAATAGTTCCGGGAATTAGAATTCAGTGGTTTAAAAATCTGTGGGTTTTCACAGCTTGTATCTCTACTGGATTCGTATTCTGCATCTGATGAGCCATCTGAATCAGGGCTCTCATCTTCCATGCCAAATCGTCTAGCAAATCGTTCTTGAGCTATAGGTCACACTGTATTCACTTCACTTACTTTTGGACATTCATGAATCATGACTTTTGTAGTATGCTCACTACACTGTACTGACAATTTACTAATTGCTTCATGCCGCCACTAGATGACATACTGATTAGCTGTTATAAAAACGCGGAATCTGCACGCAGCACTAATTAGCTGGCGAGGCATTTAGCTTTAAAAATATGGTCATAGTTACTCCTGCCGTTTACCTAAAGTTTTTGCTTGGCTCTTTCATAGGTAAGTCGCATTTTTTATCGAAAACTAAGTCGCACGGCCAGCGTAATTTCAGAAGTTGCGCATGTATGTAAAGCAGTATAATCTTTTTTATTTTTGTGAAAATTCCACTGTTACCTCTGAAACGAATAGGCCTAAGTCTACCTTTAAATTAATTATAATATATTTATAAGTTATACTAACATTACAAATAAATGTATTGACTTTCTAAATAAAATTTTAAAAATGACATGCTAATACAAGGCTATGCTTATAGATATAATGATCAAGTTTTTAATGGCAGTGGCAAATGGCTTATGCCAAGGCCATGGTCCAGATCATGGCAGGCATACACTTAAATGAAAATTCATGTTTTTTCAATTTTATGCCAATATAAAATTAAAAAAAATTATACCAAGTTTAGAGTTGCTTGCATGGAATTTTTTTAAATAATATATATTAATATAAAAAAACAGTTTTTTAAACTTTGCCATAGCGGTTTTTTGCTAAAAACTAATATTCTTTGTTTTAATTTTGTTTTTTTTTGTAAATTTCATTAATTCTATTTTAGTTTTCAATTATATTTAAAAGAGCTTTTACTGGTTGATATTTAATTACACAATTATATTAGCCCTCACATGATAGCTATTTTTTGTATGCTGACTGTGTATACTTCATGTTGAACCTGAAAATTCTATACGACTATATGCCAAGTGTATGCCACGATTGTCAGCAAAAACAAAAATATGCTAGAATTTTCTGGCATAAAGGCTACCTTCTGGACTATGGTGCCAAGGGCCAAGGCTTAGACTAAATTTTATCTATGTAAAATGAATATGAAGCAACTAATTAGGCTCTATGTCTATAGGTATTAGAATTTATAGAATTAAATATTCAATAATTTATTAGATACAATAATATAACTATGCTATTACAATAGTAGGCCTAGCCCTATAGACTAATAATAAGTACAAATGCAACTTAAGGACTAGGGCCTACTCTCAAGTCCCAAGTAGGATATGGGAAACTTTGTATCTTGGAAAATTTAGAGGCAGGTTTTAAAAAATATATACTAGGGCCTATGGATAAGGCCTATAGAAAGTTTCCATTTGTTAGCAAAAAAATTGTTTTTGCTTTCGATAGGAGGCAGACTCAATGTTCATCTTTTGATAGGTTATGCCTTTTTTATAGCTCTACTGATATTGATAAAGTTTTTTGTTTAAAAAACTAGGATTCTTAGATTCTATGCTTATTTATTATTCTACATACTTGAGTAGTCCTTGGTACGATTATGAGTATAAGTTGAGTAGGCCTAAATTCCACAAGAAGCAATGATATTGCAAAGGAAAATGAGAATCACAAAGCTAGGCATAATTAACAAGATTTGAGTTACCGGAATGTAGCATTAGCACATTAATTTTGTTTTTTTAACATCTAGTCCTATTTCGACAACAGCTTTCTTATCAAAATGTCGTTATAATTTAAATGGCTGGCTATGTTGCTGCCCTGGGCCCTGGCCTGGATCTTCTATGCGGTTTTCTTATCAGACAAGGCGAGACACAATTGGTAGATATCGTAAATATTAGATCGATCGCAACAACATGCTCGCAGTCGCGCGATCATTTTGAATTCTATTTGAAAATAGAACTTTTAGTGTTTTTGCAATAAAACAAATTTAGTGCAGTTTTAGAATTCAAAAATTTAGTAGAAATTTGCTTTACTTGTCAGTTTTTGGTTTAGTTATGGAATCGAATGGAACTATGATAGTAATTATATACTATGAAAGCTCGATATTTACGAAGCAAGTATATGATGCAACTGAAAACTGATGTACATGTAATCAATGATCATGAATCAGGGGCGTCGCCATCCGTGGACATTAAAAGCTAGGGAGGGGGGGCTAGACTTACTTCTTGACTTGACTTAGCTGTTAGGACTGTCCCGAAGGGGACACACCGGAAAGGCGCGGCCGGACGCCACACTCCGCTAATCCCTGAACGGCCAACGCGTCACTATGGACGAAGGGTTTGTGCCGCCCAGGAAGGTCCCCCAGTGTCGCCAGCAATGTTGCTCTCTAGAAGGGAGAGTTCAACCCTGCGATTTTTGGTTTTGCACTCTTCATGCAGCTGCATGGTGTACGTGGTAAATAAGGCCGAGGTAAAGTGGAGTCTTGCTCGCATGAAGGCAGGACAGATGCTTACAAAAACTGCAGATAGCGTTGGTGGTATTGCCCTGCAGGTATACTGGTGTCTAGAGAAACAGCAGTGACATGGTGACAGCCCGGATGCCTGATCTTCTCGATAGGCGCAAGATCGAGGATCGTTTCCGGAGCTGATCGATGAGCGTTGAGGGACAGCGCATCTGGATTGCCTGCAGGTAGTGCAGTTCGCCCTAGTTGAGCGGTGCTGGGTCCTGATCCACGCCTTGATGCGCGAGTCGATGACTCAGCTGCTGGGAATCGGGACAGATGGGTTCGGGCCCGAGAGGAGCCGGAGGCGCCAACTTTTGCAAGGGTTAGGTTAATAAGGTTAATTTTGATGGTAGAGCCCATGAAACATATTAAGAAGTTTGATACAATCAAGGACTGTAGCAGAGCAACTTAGCTCTGTTACAGGACTCGCCGCAACAGCAATTCTTGCTTGTCCAGTTGTCGCTGGGCGTACTCGATTGACCTCGACAGTTGAGGACAGCAGCAGGGCGAGATCGTCGGCGTAGCCAAGCACGCTGAGCCGCCTCTCCGGTTGACGTCGACCCACGCGTCGCCGCAACAGAAAGCCGTCATCGTTGGTAGGAAGAGCGATCCGCAGCACCCCAGTCAATCACCAGAACGAACAGGAACGGCGCAAGCGTATCTCCCTGAAGCACCCCGGAGGATGTCACAAAGAGGTCCGATGGGCCGTCCGGTGCTGAAACAGCAGCTTTCGTATACCGGTACATCGCCAGGATGGCGGAAATCAACTGCTCTGGCACGTTGTACGCCTGGAGCACCTAATTTGGGACCACAGACCTGACGAGCGAGTCGAATGCCTTCTTGAAATCTATGAAGATAACAATCATGATCGACTGGCGTATCCGCGCTTCCTTGATGACTCGGCGAAGAGCTAGGATTTGCGTCACTGTGCCGCGAACGGCCGGAAGCCGTTCTGCTCAGAACGCAAGTACGGATCCAGCCGGGCTGAGCCTCAAAGCAGCCTCAGAAGAGCTTGAATTGAGACCTATCCAGTACAACCTCCGGAAAGAGGCTACATCTCTGAGGGAAACGAATACCAATTGGTAAACCTTTGTTGAAGCCTTAATCGTTATTTGATTATTGAGAGCTGAGTCGTTACCGGCCGTTATTGATCAGGTTAATTTTTATGAGTTATTGAAATTGAGGCCTCCCTGTTCCTAAGGGATTTGATAGTATCCACTGGACCGATTCCGATACTCTTATACGATTATTGATTTTAATAGCTTTTGGGTACCCAAGAGTAACAAATAGCTGGGCAAAAGACTCCGATTCCGTTACTTCTAGAAGAAGACGCCCTTTCTAGAGACCTCGATCGTTATTGTAAGTGTTCACTAAATTCTATTCCCACACTTGCAGTTTGAAAGTGGGTATTCGTGCGCTTAGACACTATAGACTTAATTCTCTCTCTCTCTCTCCGGATTCTGTTTGCGCGGTTGCAGCCTGTGCTGGACCCGTTTCTGCGCCCCAACCAGAATGGGTTCCGGCCGCAATGTGGTGCAGTGACGCAGATTCTCGCCCTCCGCCGTATCATCGAGGAGGCAGTCAAGCCTTGTTGTCGACTTCGTTGACTTCCAAGGCTTTCCCCTCGGTGGCGCGCTGCCTCTCGTGCTCCGAGCCTACAATGTGCCATCATGGCGACGTACCAGGACACGACGGCTGCGGTGATGACGGCCTGTCGGACCAGTTCAGCAAGTCTTCAGGAGTGTTGCAAGGGGACATTCTGTCGCCCTTTTGTTCGTGCTGGCACTAGACTGGGTGCTAAGGACCGGACTGCCCAACTCGGACGACGACTTCCTGCTGGGAAGACGGACAAGTCGGCGGCACCCGGAGAAGCGGCTCTGCGTGCTCGGCTACGCGAATGACCTCGCGCTGCTTTCCCCGACGGCCGAAGGCGCCCAACGGCTCGCTACATTCACAGACTGTTAATGGACGCTATACCGACTCAGGAAACTCAATGTTTATCCGTACTTTGGAAAAATAAACGGATCAACTGAAAAAAATGATAGCGCCCCTGACCAGGCGGGCCTGTGTGACTTTTTGAGCGACCTAACACATCGGCGTGCTATCTGACTCCCCCCTTCTGCCCACTTCGTGTGGTCGGTGGGAGGAGTTCTTTGTTGTTGGTTTTGTTATTTTTTAGTACGTGGTTTGAACTGCATGTTTCAATCGTAATTAAGTAAGGATGCAATTTATAAATAATTTTTTTCTCTCCTGGCTTCCTGGGTCAGCCAGGCCGGCAAGTGTATGATGTGTCTGACTGTATCGCAGCGAATAGGAGAGCTGCTTGTATGGGAAAAGCAGAATAAAGTTTGGTGTTTTTTTCGTTGGTTTGTCGCGCATTTTATGTCTGCCTGCCGAGAGGCATTCTGACAATTCAGTGTCAGAAAGTTCGGGGTTAGGTTGGGGTCGGGTCGGGCTTTGGTACCCAGTTCGGGGTTTAGGGTAAGGGGTACCGGGTTCGGGGTTAAGGTGAATTCAGAGTTTGGGATTTCAGCCTCGTAGGAGTACTTTCGCGGTTGCAGAGCATGAGGCTTGTGTTAGAGATGAGGGCCAGAAGCTCCTCTCCTCTGGTATTTGGTGTCTTTGCTGCCCCAGTGGTGCCAATGGTATGCATTGAGGTCGCCCCCAGGCACAACTCAGCGTTCTGGGATTCGCAGTACTGCGCAGGGCGTAGCACGCAGACTCTCGGATGTAGGGTTTTTTCACCTTGAATATAGATCGAGACAACGATCGGCACGTACGCGGAGAGAGATGGTTAGATTGGGTGGCACAGAGGTCTCCATCTGAGAGATCAGGAGTCCTCAGTCAAGCCTGGAAATGGCTGGCAGCGAGGTTGGCCGCTCTTGGGCGACTGTTCCTCGGGCCACACAAAAATCAGAGTAGTCAGAAGGAACATTGACAGGGCAACATTGGGCCCGTTGCGCATCCAGGTTTCCTGGATAAAGATAAGGTCTGGCCTGTACAGCTCATCAGATTTACTGACGCGAATAAGCAATGCTGTTAATTTATTTGCAGACAGAATTTCGCTCCTTTAGCAGCTTAGCTTAGCCATACTGTACTGAATGCAAGACTGGCTCGAGCTCTAGGCCATCAAGGAGACTTGGACAGCCTCGTCCCAGGCCTTGGGGCTTGACCGGGAGATGGCAGAGTTGGTCAACGTTCATGGTCTCCTCATCCCACCAACTCCCCTTCCCGGCAGAGTCCTCGGGCTCCGATGACAGGATGGAGGGAGGTTTCCTCACCAGCATCTTTGCCCTCAGACCCCACGAGAGTGGCCGAGGAGAGCTCGGATTCTGAAGACCCGGCCTCGTCCTCGACTCCTTCTCCGGCTGGCAGGTTCGGTTCCCGGGGCTTGGCCGGAGCCGTCGCCGTAGTCGCCGACTTGCTGCTAACAGAGGGGCGAGGCGCAGCATCGACTTTGGGATTGGCTTGCGCCTTTCCTTGGGCCTCAGACTGCGCCCCGCTCTTGCCGGGGTTGGCAGTAGCCTTCCCTTTGACAGACTTTCCTCGGCGCAGCTTGAGGGTACCTAGTTGGAAAGAAGATTCATTAGGGTACCGACTCGCCCAAGCGTTGGAAAGGCCGAGGACGATTGAATTGCCCGTTTCCCCCTGCGGACCTTGCGGTGGTACACCAGTCCACTAGCAGGGAGATCGGGATTCAGGCGCAGTAGGACCCGGCGGACAACGTCTGGTCCAGCTATGGTGCTCTTGATAGGGAAAAAACCACGTTGGGTATTGTCTTTGGACTCTGGCCTCCGCGAAAAAAAAGCTAGCTCTGTCGATGTCAGCATCTAAGGAGACCGTCGGCAGCTGCTGAGCGTCCTCCTCACTGCTAGAAGCAATAAAAACTAATGTGCTTCATAGCACCATCCGCTCAATGCCGATGGAGATTCCCTCCTCTACAGCTAGTCAGCCCAATCAGTTAGGATCGAGTGAACAGCACTCCACGCTTTTTGCAGGGAGCTGATCGGTAGTTTGATCAGTAGTCCAGAGACTATCAGCTCCTGATCAGTAGTCCTGGTCGCGACCCTTGGTGATCCTCCCGGGATTCTGGCCTTGGCCTTTGCCGCAAAAGTACATGTAGCTCCTGAAGGAACCTTCTTGTTGGCAGTGACCATTTTTGCGCCGTGGCACCCGCAGTTTTTCGCAGTTTTTCGGCCCCAGCACCAGCAGCTTCCAATTGTTAAGCCATCCGCTTGGCGCGTTGCTTAGCGAGTTTGCGCTCAAGCCGAACCCGTTGAACTTCGTCGGATCTGCCAGACTTTGCCGTTCCCTTAGGCACAGAGCTCACGGTTACCTTTTGATCCACCAGCAGAGCGGGCAGTAGGCCAAAAGAACCCTCAAGGCTGCATGGCCTGACACCAGGAGGGGGAGCGCTAGCGACCGGACTACTCCCCGGCCTTCCAGCCCATCGGCATGGTCAAACACCTTCAAGGCGTTAGAGGGTACGTTAAGCAGTACCACGGACTGCGGACTTGCGAGCCAGACCAGCATACCTAAGCCCGGCAAAAGCCACTGGATGGTAGCCAGAGCTCAGGCTCTCCGGCAGCACTAGGGTCTGCCTTGAACACTCGCGGGGACGGGTACCCCTGGATCGACTTGCGAGACAGCGTGGGGGGTGCAAGTCTGCGGCTTCTAGAGGCAAATAGAGGGTGCAGATCTCCACCAGCCTTTTACCTGCTGAAAATAGGGGAAGGCGTTGTCGCATCGCAGACCTTAGTTCACGTAGGCCTGGCCTGTCTCATACTGCCAATGCTTTGTCCCCCCCCCCCACCCCACTTTGTGACCCGTTGTGGAAATCAATAATTTTGCTTCAGGGCGACAAAATGAGTGGCTGCGGCGCTATAATGAGTGCCTGCGGCGCCAAAATGAGCACTGACAACACCGATAGATTCATAAAATAATGTACATATAAGAATTTAGTCATATGCATTCTTGGCTTTGTCCCACCATAAAATCCACCACCATAAAATACGAAGTATGTACTTCTCAAACTCTACCTCTAATGCCTACCATATATACGCGCAAAAACTCAAATTATACTACTGATCGCATAGCATATCATCAGTAGGTAGGATATACTAAATTTGGATACCTGCAATAGCTACCTACTTCCAATGCCTACCATATATATTCTCGCCAACTGTCGACTGCGTCAACCAATGACTTGGAGAATTAGTTTGTCGGGAGATTTTAAAGTGTTTCAAAGCAATTAAAACATCACGTTAGAAACTACATGATTTTATATTGCAATAACTGCATACCAACTGGAGATCATAGCTTAGCTTTACGAGTACATCATGTACTGAAACCCGCTTTGTTTATAAAGTTGATAAAGTTTATAAAGTTTTCAAGCACATGTAATTAAAAACTTAACAATAACAACTAAATCTGATTTTGGCAAAGCATGGTCATGCATAAGCCATGTCTTCATAATAAGTGTTCATATAGAGCAGGGGTCGGCAAACCTTTTTACCTGAAGGGCCAAATAGAGAATCTAGCGCATGACTACGGGCCATTGAGGAGGGGATCGAAACAATAGAAAATAGGGTCGAAGGGAATAGAAAAGAGAGATTTATAGAGATCAAACACAGCATAGTGCATAGCAACAACAAAAACAGCTTAGAAAATAATGAAGACAGAGAAAAGCATCAGAAGAACAGTTCAATTAAAAGAAGATAAAATCTGACAACGCTCGAAGTGAGGATAAGTGTCAAGGATTTGTGCCCGAAAATTCGCAATTAGACAATGCAAAATTATTACGTCTTGTAAGTGCTTGTTTTTAAATTACCGCAGCTTAATAGGTGAATAACAGAAATGAACTGTAAAATTTAAACACCTACCAGGTAGCAATTAACATCAATAGGGATTTCCTTTCAGTCTAATCCAGTGTCAGCTAATTCTCTAATCCAGTGTCAGCTAATTCTCTTATCCAGTGTCAGCTAATTCTCTAATCCAGTGTCAGCTAATTCTCTAATCCAGTGTCAGCTAATTCTCTAATCCAGTGTCAGCTAATTCTCTAATCCAGTGTCAGCTAATTCTCTAATCCAGTGTCAGCTAATTCTCTAATCCAGTGTCAGCTAATTCTCTAATCCAGTGTCCGCTAATTCTCTAATCCAGTGTCAGACTGTCAGCTAATTCTCTAATCCAGTGTCAGCTAATTCTCTAATCCAGTGTCAGCTAATTCTCTAATCCAGTGTCAGTATTCTAGATGCAGTATTTTGCACACCTATTCACACAAATTGCAAAAGTCATCGGGAAAATGCTAAATTAATAACAGAAAAGCTAGCTCATCAAAAAAGCTGTTCTAATAAAAATCAACGCCAAAGATCTTCTTGCCCTGTCGTACGCTACCAATATCAGCTTCGGAAGAGAATTTCAGCCTCTGATTCTCGAATCCGTAATGCAGAAATCCGTGATGCGTATAAGAATTCTTGCCAATCACTTGAATATCATTTTGCCAATTGATTTTATCCAGCATCGAGCAGGCCTCGCGGGCGTTGCTAGCCAAGCCGCCCCGGCTGCTGCATTTGGCGCGGAAATTCGGTATTCGAATTGGATCAATTTGCGGCATGAACAGGTACGGGTCGGCCACGGCGCAGCGGCAGCGAGGCTCGGACAGGCGGCATGGCGGCGACCTGACGAATTCGTTATAGACATTTTGCAGAAAGAATGGCCCAGTAGACTCCATCACGTTTGGCGAATGATGCGCGTACTTTGGCAGCGAGTTCACCACGAATTCCATGAACTGATGGCCGGGCGAGCTCAGCATGATGGCGTTCATGACGCTGCTGTTGAGGCCCCAGTAAAGTCTGGTGATCTCATAGCGCTCCTGGCTAAGGTAGCACAGCTCCTGGGTGCTGTTCAGCAGCGGACTGAGATCCCGCAGCCGCATCATGTCCATGTCAGCGTAGACTCCGCCATAGTGATGCAGCAGCATGTAGCGAATAGAGTCGGCCCGGTTCAAGTGCGCCTTGTAGCCTTTGAACATGGCCAGCAGGTGGGGATAGTGCTTGGCAACGAATTGCACGGATTTGGCATCGGTCCAGTAATAATAATCCAACGGAGGATTGTGCGGCAGCCAGCTCTTGACGAATGGCACATAGGTGGCCGGTATGGTGTCCGTGATCCAAGTCTGGTGCAAAATATACGGTATTCGATTCGAGCTGACTGGCGCCGAACTGCGACTACTATCCTCAGTCTTTGTTTTGATTATGGTCTTTGTTGGCGCCGCCGCGAGTCTGTTTACAGCAGGCGACGGGGCAAGGCTAACAAAGGTTCGGCGTACGATGCGTTCGATTGCTTTGGCAACTACAAGCTTTTCGCCATTGACAACAGACGAATCGGACGGGCGGTGCAGTGTGTTGAATAGCCAGACAAAGCATAGCATTGTTAGCAGGAAACTGGCCGCCAACAAGCGGGACATGTGGAGTCGCATTCTGACAACTTTTTTGTGTCAATTGGTTTACAATTGATTGAATTCTTTAATTAATTAGTAACGGCGGGTTCTGCAAAGAATTCGATACTCGTAATTATAGGTATCATGATACCTTTACATACTTGAGCATAAACATGCACACTAACAGATAAGTATAATATATAGCTATGAAATCATACATACAGCTTTTCTTAAGCAAAGTTAGACAGCTCGAAACTTCACAAGCTCAAAAATTTCACAAGCTTGAATCGAAATAAGCCACTTGAAATGGGCCTATATAAGATCTTGGTTAAGCCCCAAGGTTTATCCCGATAAATAATCTCGGGACTAAGCTGTATATTATAATGATTAATATAGGTGAAAAGTGAAAACAAAAGCAATGCAACAGAAAATGACAAAAAGGCTTACCAAATTTAGCACAGAATTGACTTGTGTTTATCGTATTTCCTCGCCCGAGCAACTCCCCTGTCTCGCTTTCACACGCGGAGAGCTTTCTGGGAATATAAAAGTATTGGCTCTCTATTTTTATGTAAGTTAAGGCTGGGAGCTTGCCAGCTTGCTTGCGTCTTCTGCCCGGTTTGGACTAAAAACCCTCTGCCCCTGCATTGTACATGTACGCACTCATAGAGAGAGGGAAAGAGGGATGGGCCGGACGCGGACCCGAGTGTACATTGGAGCCAGTGCACACGAAGCAAGGCTAGGGTAATACAGCTAGAGATGACTGTACACTGACTGTACACCCACAAACCCCAACTTGGACATTCAATTCACTCAGCAAAGCAAACAACACGCGGGCCGGTTACTTAGCCTTCCACTTTCCAATTTTTATTTGCCCTGTCAACCTAAGCATAAGCAAGCAGGCCTAGAAACAGGCCTATTGTTGGCCAGTGAGTTAGTTTGAAATGTACAATCAATTAGGACTTTGCGTTTAATAATAGTGTGTGTAAAGCCACATCTTGCCAGCGTATCTGCGCCCAATCCAACGTCAATAAACTAGCCAGTATTAATTTTTCAATTTCTCTAAAGAAAAAAATTGGCATTCTACTACTATTGTAGCTATATGTCTGTTCCAATTATTTCTGATTGCTAAATTGTTCCGTGTGTTGACTAATTAATTTTCAGCATTCAGTTCAATTAATTCATCTTCATTTATTGCTTGACAATATTTTCTCACGCTTAGCCAAAAAATGCTTTCTTTCATTTTCTTTGCTTTTAGATTTTTTTCTGCGTACATCTTTAAAATAGTAAGCCCAGATTTTATTTTACAGTATGTCAGTCTGGCCGTGTCAGTCTGGCTGTGTCAATCTGGCTGTGTCAGTCTGGCTGTGTCAGTCTGGCTGTGTCAGTCTGGCTGTGTCAGTCTGGCTCTGGCTGTGTCAGTCTGGCTGTGTCAGTCTGGCTGTGTCAGTCTGGCTGTGTCAGTCTGGCTGTGTCAGTCTGGCTATGTCAGTCTGGCCGTGTCAGTCTGGCTGTGTCAATCTGGCTGTGTCAGTCTGGCTGTGTCAGTCTGGCTGTGTCAGTCTGGCTGTGTCAGTCTGGCTCTGGCTGTGTCAGTCTGGCTGTGTCAGTCTGGCTGTGTCAGTCTGGCTGTGTCAGTCTGGCTCTGGCTGTGTCAGTCTGGCTGTGTCAGTCTGGCTGTGTCAGTCTGGCTGTGTCAGTCTGGCTGTGTCAGTCTGGCCGTGTCAGTCTGGCTGTGTCAATCTGGCTGTATCAGTCTGGCTGTGTCAGTCTGGCTGTGTCAGTCTGGCTATGTCAGTCAGGCCGTGTCAGTCTGGCTTGTGTCAATCTGGCTGTGTCAGTCTGGCTGTGTCAGTCTGGCTGTGTCAGTCTGGCTGTGTCAGTCTGGCTGTGTCAGTCTGGCTGTGTCAGTCTGGCTGTGTCAGTCTGGCTGTGTCAGTCTGGCTGTGTCAGTCTGGCTGTGTCAGTCTGGCTGTGTCAGTCTGGCTGTGTCAGTCTGGCTGTGTCAGTCTGGCTGTGTCAGTCTGGCTGTGTCAGTCTGGCTGTGTCAGTCTGGCTGTGTCAGTCTGGCTGTGTCAGTCTGGCTGTGTCAGTCTGGCTGTGTCAGTCTGGCTGTGTCAGTCTGGCTGTGTCAGTCTGGCTGTGTCAGTCTGGCTGTGTCAGTCTGGCTGTGTCAGTCTGGCTGTGTCAGTCTGGCTGTGTCAGTCTGGCTGTGTCAGTCTGGCTGTGTCAGTCTGGCTGTGTCAGTCTGGCTGTGTCAGTCTGGCTGTGTCAGTCTGGCTGTGTCAGTCTGGCTGTGTCAGTCTGGCTGTGTCAGTCTGGCTGTGTCAGTCTGGCTGTGTCAGTCTGGCTGTGTCAGTCTGGCTGTGTCAGTCTGGCTGTGTCAGTCTGGCTGTGTCAGTCTGGCTGTGTCAGTCTGGCTGTGTCAGTCTGGCTGTGTCAGTCTGGCTGTGTCAGTCTGGCTGTGTCAGTCTGGCTGTGTCAGTCTGGCTGTGTCAGTCTGGCTGTGTCAGTCTGGCTGTGTCAGTCTGGCTGTGTCAGTCTGGCTGTGTCAGTCTGGCTGTGTCAGTCTGGCTGTGTCAGTCTGGCTGTGTCAGTCTGGCTGTGTCAGTCTGGCTGTGTCAGTCTGGCTGTGTCAGTCTGGCTGTGTCAGTCTGGCTGTGTCAGTCTGGCTGTGTCAGTCTGGCTGTGTCAGTCTGGCTGTGTCAGTCTGGCTGTGTCAGTCTGGCTGTGTCAGTCTGGCTGTGTCAGTCTGGCTGTGTCAGTCTGGCTGTGTCAGTCTGGCTGTGTCAGTGGAGCTGTGTCAGTCTAGCTGTGTCAGCTGATTAGGTGTTACTCTTTAACTGTTCGTCAGCCGTAACTCGTTAGTTCCGCTAGACCGACAGTGCACTTTCAATTTGTCGGCATGCTCAGAGTCAGGCAATGATACAAATAGGCCTCCATCTTCAGAAAATATCAGTTTTACTCTTTTTTCGTAAATAAAAAACTGCTGCAGCAAAAAAAAACTTTACGAGACTACTACCAGTAGTTGATTAGCTTTTAACTACAAAGAGTATAAATAATTAAAGTAAATTGTCACAGCATTAGTCAGTATTCTCGCGTTTAAATATTTTTGAAATTAAAAAGCACACCTAATCCCCTTCTAGCACCCTGTCCCCTTCCAGCACACCTATCCCCTTCTAGCACCCCTGTCCCTTCTAGCACCCCCTGTCCCCTAGCTTCTAGCACCCCTGTCCCTTCCAGCACACCTATCCCCTTCCAGCACACCTATCCACTTCTAGCACACCTATCCCCTTCTAGCACACCTATCCCCTTCTAGCACACCTATCCCCTTCTAGCACCCCTGTCCCTCTTTTAGTCTAGCACACCTAATCCCCTTCTAGCACCCCTGTCCCCTTCTAGCACCCCTGTCCCCTTCTAGCACCCCTGTCCCTCTTTTAGTCTAGCACACCTAATCCCCTTCTAGCACCCCTGTCCCCTTCTAGCACCCCTGTCCCCTTCTAGCACCCCTGTCCCCTTCTAGCACCCCTGTCCCCTTCTAGCACCCCTGTCCCCTTCTAGCACACCTATCCCCTTCTAGCACCCCTGTCCCCTTCTAGCACCCCTGTCCCCTTCTAGCACCCCTGTCCCCTTCTAGCACCCCTGTCCCCTTCTAGCACTCCCTGTCCCTCTTCTAGCACACCTATCCCCTTCTAGCACACCTATCCCCTTCTAGCACACCTGTCCCCGTCTAGCACCCCTGTCCCCTTCTAGCACCCCTGTCCCCTTCTAGCACTCCCTGTCCCTCTTCTAGCACACCTAATCCCCTTCTAGCACACCTAATCCCCTTCTAGCACACCTAATCCCCTTCTAGCACACCTAATCCCCTTCTAGCACCCCTGTCCCCTTCTAGCACCCCTGTCCCCTTCTAGCACCCCTGTCCCCTTCTAGCACACCTATCCCCTTCTAGCACACCTATCCCCTTCTAGCACACCTATCCCCTTCTAGCACACCTATCCCCTTCTAGCACACCTGTCCCCGTCTAGTACCCCTGTCCCCTTCCAGCACCCCTGTCCCCTTTCTAGCACCCCCTGTCCCTCTTCTAGCACACCTAATCCCCTTCTAGCACACCTAATACCCTTCTAGCACCCTGTCCCTCTTTTAGTCTAGCACACCTAATCCCCTTCTAGCACCCCTGTCCCTCTTTTAGTCTAGCACACCTAATCCCCTTCTAGCACCCCTATCTTCTTCTAGCACCTCTGTCCCCTTCTAGCACCCCTGTCCCCTTCTAGCACCCCTGTCCCCTTCTAGCACCCCTGTCCCCTTCTAGCACCCCTGTCCCCTTCTAGCACCCCTGTCCCCTTCTAGCACCCCTGTCCCCTTCAGCCTTGTCAGTTTTTTGCTCTGACCGCCCTGTAACTTCTAATTTCTGGGTCTCATTTTTGCAAGCTTTACAGCGGTGATTATTTACATTTGATTTGAATTCTGAAATTGTGTCGCCAACTAAGCCAAAGCTAAAAAACTGTCTTGGGTCTCTCCTTTTTGCTAAAGCAGAGAGTTTTTGGAAACTTCTTATCGAGTTTTTACCTGTTTGAGAAAGAAACGATTCTCTATTGCGTAAACTAGCCAAGCATAATGGGTTTGGAAAACAACTAGAATAAACCAGTTTGAGGCCAACGAAAAAGCAGTTTTGGGGTGAGGCGGCAGGTGGTAACTAAGCCCGTGGGCGTGCATACGAAACTGCAGTGCTGGAGGGCGGGGAGGGGGACTGACCGTTGTCCTGGCGACAGAGACGCGCTTAAACAGGCCGAGCCGAGAGTAAGGAGAAGCCCTCTGACGCTTAGCGTTTGAGGCAGATGGAGAGAGACAAGGTAGCGATGACTCAACCTCAACCCACAAAGTTACTTGTATAAGCTGCTGCACCTGCGCGTGCTCTGCACAATACCGTACATTCAATGAATTTAGAAAAGCTCCATTATTCTCCGACTCTGCAGCGCAAGCTAAAAGACTCAAAGGCAGCGAAAGAGGGGGGCAGCTGAAACGTGAGAGGAATGGAGAAGGGGTGAGACAGACAAGAAGAATGCAATTTTCTCTCTCTCTACCCCTGTTCTAACCCCAACCCTACCTGTCACTGCCCCGCGCTGGATGGTTGCTTAGCAGCAGAAAAGGGGGTGGAATGGGGCAGAGGAAGAGCTATTGATAATTGTTTCCTGTGTACAGTCCCTGCATTTGCAATGGGCTTGCAGCGTGCATTGGCCTTACCTCACCCGACCCTCCCGCAGACCTGCGTCTCTCCAGCTGCCTCCTCGCTTTAGCAACCGTAGTGCGGCCCTGGAAACGCAGCTAAAGCGTCCTAAACCAGCCCAATGAGCTCTTAGCAACGCCGAGTGCCAACCCCAGCCGCCCAACCGACCAGCAGCCCCGCCAGCCCCGCCCGGCGCTGATAAATAGGCGCACGCGGCGCGCCCCGGGCTCCTCTTTATCGCCAAAGCCAGAGTCTCGTTAGACATCTGCTTCTACCAGCGCAACAACTTACACACCCTCTCTCTAACCCGCTTCTCCAAGCTCCCCAAGTCTCACCATGGTAAGTTTGCTTTTGCAATAACATATTCGACTGGATTAATTTTCTTAAACCTTCTCTAATTCGCATTGTTTTGCGAAATTGCAGCGCGAATGCATCTCAGTCCACGTCGGCCAGGCTGGTGTCCAGATCGGTAACGCCTGCTGGGAGCTGTACTGCCTGGAGCACGGCATCCAGCCCGATGGCCAGATGCCCTCCGACAAGACAATCGGCGGTGGCGACGACTCCTTCAACACCTTCTTCTCGGAGACCGGCGCCGGCAAGCACGTGCCCCGCGCCGTGTTCGTCGACCTGGAGCCCACCGTGATCGACGAGGTGCGCACCGGCACCTACCGCCAGCTGTTCCACCCGGAGCAGCTCATCACCGGCAAGGAGGACGCCGCCAACAACTATGCCCGCGGCCACTACACCATCGGCAAGGAGATCGTCGACCTGGTGCTGGACCGCATCCGCAAGCTGGCTGACCAGTGCACCGGCCTGCAGGGCTTCCTCATCTTCCACTCCTTCGGTGGCGGCACCGGCTCCGGCTTCACCTCCCTGCTGATGGAGCGCCTGTCCGTTGACTACGGCAAGAAGTCCAAGCTGGAGTTCGCCGTCTACCCGGCCCCGCAGGTGTCCACCGCCGTGGTTGAGCCCTACAACTCGATCCTGACCACCCACACCACCCTGGAGCACTCCGACTGCGCCTTCATGGTCGACAACGAGGCCATCTACGACATCTGCCGGCGCAACCTGGACATCGAGCGCCCGACCTACACCAACCTGAACCGTCTGATCGGCCAGATCGTGTCCTCCATCACCGCCTCTCTGCGTTTCGATGGTGCCTTGAACGTTGATCTGACTGAGTTCCAGACCAACCTGGTGCCGTACCCGCGCATCCACTTCCCGCTGGCCACCTACGCCCCGGTCATCTCCGCCGAGAAGGCCTACCACGAGCAGCTGTCCGTGGCCGAGATCACCAACGCCACCTTCGAGCCGGCCAACCAGATGGTGAAGTGCGACCCCCGCCACGGCAAGTACATGGCCTGCTGCATGCTGTACCGCGGTGACGTCGTCCCCAAGGACGTCAACGCCGCTATCGCCACCATCAAGACCAAGCGCACCATTCAGTTCGTCGACTGGTGCCCGACCGGCTTCAAGGTCGGCATCAACTACCAGCCGCCGACTGTTGTGCCCGGCGGCGACCTGGCCAAGGTGCAGCGCGCCTTGTGCATGCTGAGCAACACCACCGCCATCGCCGAGGCCTGGGCCCGCCTGGACCACAAGTTCGACCTGATGTACGCCAAGCGCGCCTTCGTGCACTGGTACGTCGGTGAGGGCATGGAGGAGGGCGAGTTCAGCGAGGCCCGTGAGGATCTGGCCGCCCTGGAGAAGGACTACGAGGAGGTCGGCGTCGACTCCGTCGAGGGCGAGGGCGAAGAGGAGGGCGAGGAGTACTAAGCTCTAAGCTGTTGAAGTGAAAGACTCTAACTCACGCTGAAAGACTAAAATTGAATTTTTTCTTTCTGAATGAAAGATGCGATCAATTTACGGCTTCGAAGTGATCAATATCTCTTTTAATGAAGAATGATTAACATCAGCCCAGACTAGGCCAGTCGCGTGCTATTTTTAGTTGTATAGCAAGTAAAGCAAACTACAACAGATCAACGAACATGACGTTCTTTATATTTTGTACAAGACCTCTAAAAAAATAAAAAAATACTGTTTAAGTCGATCGCTGAGTTGTTTCTCATTTATTCTGCTCTGATTTGAAGCTAATCCTGAATAGGACAGTGCTGAGATCCTGTCTATAGTGTCTATACTCAGTGCACATCTTATTGTGTGTTTATAGTGACTCTCCTGATACAGGTTAATTTAAGTGGCTTGGGAGTGACTTTCAAATAAGACCCGATTATTTTTCGACAAGGAACACCGGCAGTAAGAAGGCATACATGTCAATGCTTGCACCCGAGTGACTGACATTGTGGTTATACGAGTGACTCATTGTGTTACAGAATAGTATTTCTTGTAGTTGTTAGTGATTCACACTATGGTTACAAAAGCGATTTTCATTGCATGTAGGAGTGACTCACATTGTGGCTATAGAAGTGAATCGCATTAATTGTACGGCTCATTAATGACTCTCATTAAGGCTACACAAGTAGGAGTGGCTTACATGTACATATTACATTGTGACTATAGGTAACTCTCATTGTGGCTATGGGTAACTCCATTGTGGCTATAGGTAACTCTCATTGTGGCTATGGGTAACTCCATTGTGGCTATGGGTGACTCTCATTGTGGCTATGGGTGACTCTCATTGTGGCTATGGGTAACTCTCATTGTGGCTATGGGTAACTCTCATTGTGGCTATGGGTAACTCTCATTGTGGCTATGGGTAACTCTCATTGTGGCTATGGGTGACTCTCATTGTGGCTATGGGTAACTCTCATTGTGGCTATGGGTAACTCCATTGTGGCTATGGGTAACTCTCATTGTGGCTATGGGTAACTCTCATTGTGGCTATGGGTAACTCTCATTGTGGCTATGGGTAACTCTCATTGTGGCTATGGGTGACTCTCATTGTGGCTATGGGTGACTCTCATTGTGGCTATGGGTGACTCTCATTGTGGCTATGGGTGACTCTCATTGTGGCTATACATTTAGCTGGGGTGACTCTTACTGTGACTATAAGAGTGACTCTCACTGTGGCTATATGAGTGACTTGACTCACTGAGGCTATAGGAGTGAATCTCACTGTGGCTATAGGAGTGATTCTCAATGAGACTATAGGAGTGACTATCATTGTACTACATTAATTACTTAAGTCGTGGCTATAGGAGTGACATTGTGGCTACAGAATAGCAATTCTAATACAGTAGTTGTTAGAGTGACTCAAATTGATGTTACACATGTGATTAAGCATTTACATGTAGGTGACACGCACCCTCAGTGTCGTTACAGAAGCGATTTCATTGCAATTATGCATGTAGGAGTGACTCAGTGGTTATCGGATGGACTCTCATTGTTGTTACAGTAATGATCGTTAGTGTGGCTATAGGAGTGACTTACATAGTGTAGTGGCCAGATGAGTTAAGTTTCTATTCTCAGAGGCTTATGACAATTTGAGGATGTTTCTTTATTCAAGTACTTACGAAAAGATTAGTAGTTAATAATAAAACTGTTTTAGGGTATAGGATACTCAGCCATATGCAGCTCAATGCAGTTCAAAATTTTAAAGATATTCTATATGCGTACTATCAGCGCAATGGTTAATGTAGACCACCACCGGAAGCCCCATACTGCTACTTGCAATCAGTAGTACTGCCTGCTCTATTTGATTAAAATAATCAGAAAATTTCAAGCCTAAAATTTAGCTATTCAAGTCAAACAGCCGAAACAGGTAATGCAAAACATCTGGCATACAACACACACGCTTTGTATTTTAAGTTTATTTGAACAGACTTAAACAGCATTGCATGGATTGAGTAATTGAGTTAATCAGCTTTTCATGGTGCACGTAACGGGCTAAGCTAATAAGCAAACACAACTATGATCCCATTGCTGATAACTAACTGGATTCTATAGAGACCAACTCGGCCTGGGAAAGACAGGTCACTTGCAAGATAATTTTATACTTTTAGCCTACTTTCTTCTGGGCATATTGATCGCGAATTACTAACGGATTTTGCGACGAAACGTCGGATTGACCGGTTTCAGCCATAGACTCGGGTTGAAAAAACTCAAATTAGATCAGTGTTTTTTAAAGCATGGCTGAAGGAATACAAATGCATTCTTCATTGTGCTGATGTCTATGGCCAAACCATCAACTTATTTGCCTTTTTCGTCTATTGTCTATGGTCAAAACCAAATCGACTATAGCCAAATGGGAATTCACAACTTGGTTTGGCTCAACTATGTTTAACTTTAATCGGCCACTTGATATAACAATTTTAATTTGTATTCCTTTATCAATGCTTTAACTAAGAAGCTGCCTAAAGCCGCTTAATTAGAAAATTATGCTTGAGTCAGGCACATCAGTCAGAGCCCCCAGCCCGAGGCAGTTGCTGGCTCCAGGCCTCCAGTTCAGGCAGCTGGTATTTGCCACCGTAGCACCGCAGCCCTGTGACAGGATCCGTGATGCAGCCATCCGAGAAGATGATTTTCACTAGCCGATAGACACAATTGAATTCCATTGGTTCTGGCGTTTTCTCGACTAGTACTAAATCCCCAGGCTTAGTTGCTATTCGGCCAGCGTAGGCCAGGTAAGTGGCCGATTGATAATAATAGCGCAATATGAACCGGTTTAAGCAGAGCTTTTTCACTTGGACTCGCACTAGGCTGGGCTCGTGGTCCGAGTCCGGCTTGTGAAACTCGCCATCGTAGCGGCCGTATGGCTCAACCTGGCCAATGGCCAGAGGAAACGGGGCCGTGGGCATCAGGCCTTTGCGCTCTGCCGCTTTCAGTCCAATCGAGGTCACCTCCGGCTTGTGATAGGGGAAATACTCGTTAACGTAGGCTTTTAGATAGCGCTGCACGTTTGGCCGACGATGGCGAAGGAAGTAGGAGGACATTGCCAGTTGCTGTGCATGAGTTGAAAGGCATTTTTGTTTGTTAAGCATAAGAATCACAGTGCCATATGAAATTGGAAATGGCACATTATACAATAATTCATGAAAATACTTTTCTGTTTCAACATGATTCCTTTTTATTTTTCGAGTCCAGCTGCTGGTTGTCAAGCCAGAGAGTAGAATATTGCAGTTGTAGTATTGCAGTTTAAGGCTACTAGTTATTCTGATCAATTTATTCTTAGTGGATCCTGGTTGAATTGGTAGTTTACTGCCACCAGGTTCCTGAGGTTCCCCTAGTCCTTAATATAAGAAAATAAAGAATTGAGACAGGAATCCAAACAGATCTATTTATTTGAAAGGTATAAAACAAAATAACAAGTCTGTAATACGGTTGCAATATTAATCCCTTAGGTACAAAATTAATTTAGGCATTAACTGTCATTGTACATTGTTACTTGCTATGACAACCTATAGCAGTTCTATGTATTCTCAATCCCCTTAGTCTTAATTATCCTTTTTGGTTGTTATATATTTTCTAAGTCAAACTAACAACTGTCTTCTAGACCTCTTCTTTTCTCCAATTTTTTCATTTGATCTAAGACTAACATGTATTAGTCTTAGTTCCAAGATAAAAAATATTTTTCACTAGGCTTCAACTGCTTTATACTAGTAGAAAAACTCCTAAAATCTTGGTTTATCATACTATTAACATTTCCTAAGCTTAAACTACTGGTAGTAGGATAAAAGCATACAGTATATGCCTAATTAAAAAAAAATTGAAGAAAAAATTAAGCAATAGCTTAAATTTAAGGCCAGATTTGGTATCTTAGCAGTTAATTTTATAATTTCTAGTATATTCTACATAAATTTCTATATGCTAATATAGACTTTTGACTATATTTTTATGCTTTAAAATATATAAATATATATAAAATATATTTTTTATGCTTTTGAATATATAATTATTTGATACTTTGCAGAAAATCAAATACATGCTAGAAACTTTTAGAAAACTACAATCACATAAATAGAGACAAACAATTCATTTTTAGTATATAAGATCTAACATCTAAAATCTCTAAACCTACATTTGTAATCAAAACTAAGTCATCCAAACAGTATAATTTTAGAAGATATATATATATATATAGGATGCAATACTTATGTTTCATTCAAAGAATTTTGAAGGAAACTTTTTGCCAAAAAA
This sequence comes from Macrostomum lignano, assembly GCA_002269645.1. NCBI lineage: Eukaryota > Metazoa > Platyhelminthes > Macrostomidae > Macrostomum > Macrostomum lignano. The sequence continues at coordinate 24,822 of NIVC01004036.1, read as the reverse complement.
TACAATATGAAAATAGGAACTTTTTTACTTTTTTAATATCATTATTATTGCTTTCAATAAGAGACCAACCTAATCTTTATCTTTTGATATGTTGTGCCTTTCTTTTAGCCCTATAATATTATTTATAAAGTTTTTAATTGAGAAAATTAGGATTTTCTGTTAGTTTTCATTTTATTTATAACTGTATATGTCTATGCCCAAGAATTATTAAAATAGCATGACTTGGCTCATTGGTTTTATAAATATATTTTAATCATTCTTAGCTAGCAATGAATTAATATATGTATGAAAGATAAAATAGATCCATAAAACCAAAGAGTCAAGCTATGCCATGCATTTTAATGATTTTTATAAGCAGGAAAAATCCTTTAACTAATCCTAAAGGTCTTAGTAATTCTAATTAGGCCTATTATAGGGTACACCTATAAACATTGGTTAAATACAAACTTAAAAAAATATTTGTAAAACAATTTTTTGGCTGAATATGATTTATGAATATGATTATTCATATTTTATCTAAGACTAAATGGCATTTAATGATACAGACCTAAGTTTTACAAATTCAAAATACATTCTTTAAAACTTATTATTCCTTAAAGACCAATTTCAAGAGTAACATATCTTTTACAACCAAGGTCCAAGGAAGGAAAATGAGATTTAGGCCCCTACCAAATATCAAGTTTTAAGAGTAAGACATGGGACTTTAAGGCTTAATTTTTATATCACTAGACAAGAGTCAGTAGTGGGAAGTTGTAGTACTATTCCAGTTCAGGATAGGCTATAAATAGTCACTTTTAAATATCGCCTATCGCGTAAATGTTAATCAAATTGGTAACTTTTCAGTGTTTATCTGTGTAACTGTACGCATTCCGGTAAATAAAACCTAATTTAGAAGGCTCAATTTGCCGTATTTTTAGCAACAATCTAAAGAATATATTTATAACTTTCACGTGATTTTCTATTGTTATAACTTATTTTTGTGCAAATAAAAAGGTATTAGTTTAAAATTTGATTTTAGGGGAAACGATAGTCGAACAGAATTCAGCCTACGACTCTACGGTACAGCTGAGGCAAACTTAGCTAATCTAGTCATTTCTGTACCAGTACATGCGCAGGCGTATACATGGCCTGAACAGTTCGTAGTCATCACAGCTGATTTATATCTATTTATTTAGGTTTAATTCTTTTTTGGCTGCATTTAATATTAATTCTTTGGTAAAATGGATCGATTGTCTTTGGGTTTTGCTGGATGGCTTCAAACAGGAGGTAGGTTGAAATTTATTTGGCTGTAAAAAGTAATAATTCGTTTTTTTGAAATTGCATTAGTAATAGACGTATCTGACATTATATTTTGTTGCTGATAATATTGCTGTCATATTGCTGTTCCATTGCATTTACTGCAAGGTCTAGGTCTATGGCATTGCTTCTAACTATCCAACCCTAGCATCCACATCCTGTCACTGACTGACAGCACAGGTAGCCGGATACAGAGGGCCAGACTGAGTCATATACACTGCCCATGAGCCATGAATTATACCAATTTCTAACCCAAAAGGGATGCCTACCCCTAGAAAAAAAGATATAATAGTGCCAAAAAGGATTTTTGTGGCTACAATGTTTCATTGTCAGTTTAAAAATTCACTTTTGACTTTTGTGTAAACCCTAGTAGTGTAATGTAATCAATTTGATCTAAATTAAAATTTGTAGCCTAATCAATTTGTTTATTTATTCTATTTATATATATAATCTTTGGATTTAAGATTGGATTTAGAACTTTTTTGAGTTCATTGACATTAATATAGTTGTAGTTGTATATGTAGTAGGTCTATATATTATTTTATTTATAAAAAACACTATGAATGAAAGGTAATGCAATATACTATTTTATTTTAATTATAGTCAAATTTTATTATTTAGTAGGGCCTATTTCCATTTTCTATCTCCAAAATTTGGTCGGCCATGCAATTTAGTTTTAACAAAAAATGCAACATAGTTTTTGGCCAAAAATGGGACTTACATATAAAAGAAACCCTAAAGCAAAATTAATGCAACTTGGGTAAATGGCAGGAATAACTATAAGTGTCTTTTTAAGGCAAAATGCCTCATTATCTATATAGTACTACTTTGGTGTTTATTCTGATGGGCATTTTTGCAACTTACCTTGATTGGCTGCCAAATCAGTCAGCCAAATCGGCCAACTGTAGTGTTGCGCATGTATGTTTATTATTAAGTAATTTATTATTTTTATCATGACATTTTTGTTATTATTATAAGTATTATTTTTCAGTTATTCAATTGCATAATACTTAAAGTCTAACTGCTTTCTTTACTTTTAGATAAATAAAAATGGATTTTTAAATGATGAAACTATTTACACTTTTCTTTAAAATTTGGAATAGACCAATTTTTATAAGAAAAGTTAAATTAGCTAATGTTTTATAAAAGATAAAAATATTTTAAATTACAAGATATTCAATGAATATATAGTCATTATAATTTAAAAAGCATTAACAATTAAAATAGACAAAATCTAATCTAAAACTTCTCATCTCTAATCCAGTGCTGGGCAAGTTAATCAATTTTTTTAACTCATTAAAAGTTGAAAAGTTAATTTAATTGCTCCAAAAAAATTAACTGTAACTAGTTAATTATTTAACTTTTGCCCAAAATTTAACTTCTGAAAAGTTAAAAGTTAAAGTTAATAATTCCCTAACAGAAAAAGTGACATTTTCCTGGACATGTGTTCGGTGTGTTTTTTAAATTTCAGGTCGGCGCGGCGCGGCTATGGCCAGGTCGCGGCGCCCTGGGGAGCTTGTCAGGGAATACTCCCCTGGGAATTAGACCGGGGACCCTGGGGAGAAAAAAAGCATTTTTAACTAAATTTAATTAGTTATATAGGATTTATTAAAATTGGCCCATATGAAAAGCTGTGTCTAATTAGTCAGTCAGTTACTATGAACAATAATATGTCTAAGAACATATAGTTTGTATATTCTAATATAATATGTTCTATTTAGTATATATTTTAATGTACAAATTTCTTAAGTTAGTCAATTTCTTGAATTGCATTTTTAGAAATGGAAGCTGTTCTGGAGCAAACATTATGTGTCAATTGTTTACCAATCACACCTGCATGGACACCAAAATTTTGCATTGTTCTAGTCAAGTTTCGTCTATTTTTTTGCTTTCGCACTGAAGAGGTAAGATGTTGTACTATTTGTTTCTTTTGTTCTGCTGAAAGTTATTCTTAGTCTCTTGAATACTCTTCTTTTCATCAATATCTTTTCTTACTCAGAAGTTTACTTATTTAATCACCTATTAACTCATTGAACTCATTGACTCACTCACCGAACTCATTGACTCACTCACCGAACTCATTGACTCACTCACCGAACTCATTGACTCACTCACTGAACTCATTGACTCACTCACTGAACTCATTGATTCACTCACTGAACTCATTGATTCACTCACTGAACTCATTGATTCACTCACCGAACTCATTGACTCACTCACCAAACTTATTGACTCACCCACTGAACTCATTGTCTCACTGACTGAACTCATTGACTCACTCACTGAACTCATTGACTCACTCACTGAACTCATTGACTCACTCACTGAACTCATTGATTCACTCACTGAACTCATTGATTCACTCAGCGAACTCATTGACTCACTCACCAAACTTACTGACTCACTCACCGAACTCATTGACTCACTCACCAAACTTACTGACTCACTCACCGAACTCATTGACTCACTCACCGAACTCATTGACTCACTCACCAAACTTATACTGACTCACTCACCGAACTCATTGACTCACTCACCAAACTTATTGACTCACTCACTGAACTCATTGACTCACTCACCAAACTTATTGACTCACTCACTGAACTCATTGACTCACTCACTGAACTTATTGACTCACTCACCGAACTCATTGACTCACTCACCAAACTTACTGACTCACTCACCGAACTCATTGACTCACTCACCAAACTTATTGACTCACTCACTGAACTCATTGACTCACTCACCAAACTTATTGACTCACTCACCGAACTCATTGACTCACTCACCAAACTTATTGACTCACTCACCGAACTCATTGGCTCACTCACCAAACTTACTGACTCACTCACCGAACTCATTGACTCACTCACTGAACTCATTGATTCACTCACTAAACTCGCATATGAGCTCATGAACATGATCTGATACTCGTAATGACTTAACATAAACATAATTGATTGAGTGATAATTATTGAACATAAGCGCATGGACTCAGTCTTTATATGGAAAATACATTCTTACTTTCCTCTCTCGAACCACTTATGCATTCATTATTGTTACAATGTCATTATTATTGTGTCGCTGATATTCAATGTGAGAACTTCGCGCCTTGTAGCACTGCTCTGTCCTATCGTACAGCAGTAATCTTATTACGAGTATAAGTGTTGTCCTGAATTTTTTACTCAGTATGTATTCAGTAGTGAGTCCTGCAAGCCTGCATCTGCCAGCACCTGCTGTCCAACTACTCCTAAGCAAGCCTTGTCAGTCGTGCCTAATTAATAATTAATTAGCCTCTCATAGTGCTCACATCTAACAGCACACTCATAGCAATGCAGTAATGCTTCTCTCTATGCTCAGATAAGCTTGATAAATTATACCCGACTCTAGTGGGCAGCAAAATTTTAATCTGGGCATCACTCAGCTAGCTTTAAGTCGTAAAAGAGATGATGCGATTGGGACAGATGCTGAGACAGGCAAATACTAAAACCGACAGACGGGCAATCAGACAGGCAGACAGACAAACAGACAGACACGAAGACAGACAGACAGACAGACAGACACAGAAACTAAGACAGACAGACAGAAACTAAGACAGACAGATAGACACTAAGACAGACAGACAGACAGACAGACCGACAGACGGACACATAGACAAACACTAAGACATACATACAAATAGACTACAGACAGACAGACAGACAGACAGACAGACAGACAGACAGACAGACAGACAGACAGACAGACAGACAGACAGACAGACAGACAGACAAACAGACAGACAGACAGACAGACAGACAGACAGACAGACAGACAGACAGACAGACAAACAGACAGACAGACAGACCGACCGACAGACGGACACAGACAAACACTAAGACATACATACAAACAGACTACAGACAGACAGACAAACACTAAGGCAGACAGACAGACACTGAGACAGAAAATAAGACATACAAGACAGACAGACAGACTGACAGAATGTATTTGTGTCGTCTGTCTTAGTGCAGCTAGACAGACAAGCAGATTGGCCAGCAGGCAGCATTGACAGAGTGGTCCTTTCTTTAAAGCTGGTGCCAAAAAGTCGCTATCTATCCATACACGCCGGTAAAAATTCCTAGTTGAACAAGTCCATGCAAGGAAATTCTTTCAATTTATCATCGTAATTATCATGATCCATATCGGCAGCTTCCCATGCAAAAGACTACCATTCTGTCGTTGTCCCCATTCCCCTAGCGCGGGGCTGCCAATTTCCGGCAGCCAGATGCGGATACATCCAGGTGATGTCCTGCCGGTTCCAACTTTAGCTTAATGTATATGTATGCAATATTGCAGCTTAACATTGCTGAATTGGGGAGCTCTCCCCAAAACTAGACCCGAACTTCACCAAGTGTTGGGCATCGTTAATGAAGGTCTTAACCTTCGTTAACGGCAAAAACATATTAAAAATGAAAATATTATTTTAGATGATGTCGAGTTTAGATTCTGTGAAGTTTAGGTCTTGTGAAGTTTAGGTCTTGTGAAGTTTAGGTCTTGTGAATTTTAGATCTTGTGAAGTTTAGCTCTTGTGAAGTTTAGATCTCGTGAAGTTTAGGTCTTATGAAGGTTAGGTCTTGTGAAGGTTAGATCTTGTGAAGTTTAGGTCTTGTGAATTTTAGATCTTGTGAAGTTTAGCTCTTGTGAAGTTTAGATCTCGTGAAGTTTAGGTCTTATAAAGGTTAGGTCTTGTGAAGGTTAGGTCTTGTGAAGTTTAGGTCTTGTGAATTTTAGATCTTGTGAAGTTTAGCTCTTGTGAAGTTTAGCTCTTGTGAATTTTAGGTCTTGTGAATTTTAGATCTTGTGAAGTTTAGCTCTTGTGAAGTTTAGATCTCGTGAAGTTTAGGTCTTATGAAGATTAGGTCTTGTGAAGGTTAGGTCTTGTGAAGGTTAGGTCTTGTGAAGGTTAGGTCTTGTGAAGTTTAGGTCTTGTGAATTTTAGATCTTGTGAAGTTTAGCTCTTGTGAAGTTTAGGTCTTGTGAATTTTAGATCTTGTGAAGTTTAGCTCTTGTGAAGTTTAGATCTCGTGAAGTTTAGGTCTTATGAAGGTTAGGTCTTGTGAAGGTTAGGTCTTGTGAAGTTTAGGTCTTGTGAATTTTAGATCTTGTGAAGTTTAGCTCTTGTGAAGTTTAGCTCTTGTGAATTTTAGGTCTTGTGAATTTTAGATCTTGTGAAGTTTAGCTCTTGTGAAGTTTAGATCTCGTGAAGTTTAGGTCTTATGAAGATTAGGTCTTGTGAAGGTTAGGTCTTGTGAAGGTTAGGTCTTGTGAAGGTTAGGTCTTGTGAAGTTTAGGTCTTGTGAATTTTAGCTCTTGTGAAGTTTAGCTCTTGTGAAGTTTAGGTCTTGTGAATTTTAGATCTTGTGAAGTTTAGCTCTTGTGAAGTTTAGATCTCGTGAAGTTTAGGTCTTATGAAGGTTAGGTCTTGTGAAGGTTAGGTCTTGTGAAGTTTAGGTCTTGTGAATTTTAGATCTTGTGAAGTTTAGCTCTTGTGAAGTTTAGGTCTTGTGAATTTTAGATCTTGTGAAGTTTAGCTCTTGTGAAGTTTAGATCTCGTGAAGTTTAGGTCTTATGAAGGTTAGGTCTTGTGAAGGTTAGGTCTTGTGAAGTTTAGGTCTTGTGAATTTTAGATCTTGTGAAGTTTAGCTCTTGTGAAGTTTAGCTCTTGTGAATTTTAGGTCTTGTGAATTTTAGATCTTGTGAAGTTTAGCTCTTGTGAAGTTTAGATCTCGTGAAGTTTAGGTCTTATGAAGATTAGGTCTTGTGAAGGTTAGGTCTTGTGAAGGTTAGGTCTTGTGAAGGTTAGGTCTTGTGAAGTTTAGGTCTTGTGAATTTTAGATCTTGTGAAGTTTAGCTCTTGTGAAGTTTAGGTCTTGTGAATTTTAGATCTTGTGAAGTTTAGCTCTTGTGAAGTTTAGATCTCGTGAAGTTTAGGTCTTATGAAGGTTAGGTCTTGTGAAGGTTAGGTCTTGTGAAGGTTAGGTCTT
>NIVC01004036.1:0-12500 GCA_002269645.1 Macrostomum lignano | reverse complement strand
CTCCCATATCCCATCTTCCCATATCCCATCTTCCCATATCTCATCTTCCCATATCCCATCTTCCCATATCCCATCTTCCCATATCTCATCTTCCCATATCCCATATTCCCATATCCCATCTTCCCATATCCCATCTTCCCATATCTCATCTTCCAATACCCTATCTTCCAATATCTCATCTTCCATTTCCCATATTTCCATATATAATCTTTCCATTTCAAAACTTACAATATTCCATCTCCCAATATCCCATTTTCTCATACCCCATTCTCCGTTTCCTGTTTCCTATCTTACTTTCGTTCATTTCCAGTTTCCCAATTCGCATTTTCTTATCCCCCATCCCCCCCCCTATTTTTTTCCTTCCACATCTCTAATCCCGCATAAGACAAACCTAGCCATATCGTTTATCTGCAATAAAAATCAGCAACTATAGCAGAATATTACTGTATTACTTAGGTGCAAATTAAGTGCTTAGACTGTATTTAATTTCCGACTCTTGCAAATAAACCTATCATAGGGTTATCGGTGTTTTAGAGTGGGCAGATAGACGGTCTGAGACGCCCAGTGCAAAAATTTGACTCCGCTGCCTTTTTGGTGGTTTGCAAAATTCTTATGCCGATCTGTCTGCATGTCTGTCTGTCTGTATCTAGAATACATATGCTACCGAGACTCCCGGCTGGCGGTAAAGGGTAATTAACTGCGTTTTTGCGGGCTACGGCCTGCGCTTATGCTGGTACTGGAGTCTGGACTGAGAAGAGTCAAGTGAAACTGGCATTAGTGTTGTTTATAGCCGCAATAATACATTTGCAGCCTTATTTGTAGAAATTCAGACTACTTTTTTACTGTTTATAGGCATTTAAAAACATTGTCCCCTTTTTTGTTGGATTTTGGCAAAATAAACATTTCAAGATTCAATAAGTCGAGAAGACAAGATTTTAGCGCCACAGTCAAGATTTTAGCGCCACAGGCAAGATTTTAGCGCCACAGTCAAGATTTTAGCGCCGCAAACAAGATTTTAGCGTCACAAACAAGATTTAGCACTACAAACAAGATTTTAGCGCCACAAACAAGATTTTAGCGCCACAAATAAGATTTTAGCGCCACAGTCAAGATTTTAGCGCCGCAAACAAGATTTTAGCGTCACAAACAAGATTTTAGCGCCACAAACAAGATTTAGCACTACAAACAAGATTTTAGCGCCACAAACAAGATTTTAGCGCCACAAATAAGATTTTAGCGCCACAGTCAAGATTTTAGCGCCGCAAACAAGATTTTAGCGCCGCAAACAAGATTTTAGCGTCACAAACAAGATTTAGCACTACAAACAAGATTTTAGCGCCACAAACAAGATTTTAGCGCCAAAAACAAGATTTTAGCGCCACAAATAAGATTTTAGCGCCACAGTCAAGATTTTAGCGCCGCAAACAAGATTTTAGCGTCACAAACAAGATTTAGCACTACAAACAAGTTTTTCGCGCCACAAACAAGATTTTAGCGCCAAAAACAAGATTTTAGCGCCACAAACAAGATTTTAGCGCCACAGGCAAGATTTTGCACCACACGCTGTCCAGATTGTCATTCCCGGTGTCCTTGATTCTGGCGCGACCATAAAATTCAGTGTCTGCTTTTCCGACAGGAACCAATTTTTTCTTTCTATTTTCAAATGCGTTAAGCTTTGATATTGTAGCACTGTCATAGGACTGCGTGTCTGTTACCATAGTGATGATAAACCTACTATTAATATTATTACTACTGCTAGCATAATGCTATATATGGCTGTTAAGATTAATCTGTGCTTATTGTTGAAAATGGCACAAGAAAGGTAGGAGCTCTTCTGTCTCTGTTTCTCTCTCATCTGGGGAAATAAAATTTTGTTGCTTTCGCAATAAAACTTTGAGATTGGGGGGCGGCGCGAGCCGGGAGCAGCCCGGCATAGAAACCGCAGATGCCAGGCAGCTCTCATCAATTTCAAGCCAAGTCAGTTGGAAGCTGCTCACAGACTAGATTTCGACTCTGTTTCTCTCTGTCTTCTGCGGAGCAGTTTGCATAAATTATTAGATTACCTTTGTCGTGACATTTCAATTCTTTTTGAAAAGTCAGAACTTGCTTCAGGTAGCAACACCGAACTGCAACTACCCGTTATACTTCTTTAGCAATTCATTAATATCTTACCTGTGTGCGATCACCCGAAATTACGGGGTGGAAACTATGACATTTTTGACAGCAGTCTCGCAACGTCTGGAGTGTCCCAGTGGCTCAGTTTTAATAACTGTTTATTTGGCCTGTCGGGACAAGATTAATTTACTTCATATTATCGTTTTGTCTTTTCATTTCTGACATTTCTTTCAACTTTTTCTTTATCGGGACGTTTATGTGCTCTCATTCTATCTGCATGATTCTCATCCGTCTTGAGCTGTGCTCTCATTCTATCTGCATGATCCTCATTCATCTTGAGCTGTGCTCTCATTCTATCTGCATGATTCTCGTCCATCTTGAGCTGTGCTCTCATTCTATCTGAATGATTCTCATCCATCTTGAGCTGTGCTCTCATTCTATCTGCATGATTCTCGTCCATCTTGAGCTGTGCTCTCATTCTATCTGCATGGTTCTCATCCATCTTGAGCTGTGCTCTCATTCTATCTGCATGATTCTCGTCCATCTTGAGCTGTGCTCTCATTCTATCTGAATGATTCTCATCCATCTTGAGCTGTGCTCTCATTCTATCTGCATGATTCTCGTCCATCTTGAGCTGTGCTCTCATTCTATCTGCATGGTTCTCATCCATCTTGAGCTGTGCTCTCATTCTATCTGCATGATTCTCATCCATCTTGAGCTGTGCTCTCATTCTATCTGCATGATTCTCATCCATTTTGAGATATGCTCTCATTCTGTCCGCATGATTCTCATCTACCTTGAGATATGCTCTCATTCTATCTGCATGATTCTCATCCATCTTGAGATGTGCTCTCATTCTATCTGCATGATTCTCATCCATCTTGAGCTGTGCTCTCATTCTATCTGCATGATTCTCATCCATCTTGAGCTGTGCTCTCATTCTATCTTCATGATTCTCATCCATCTTGAGCTGTGCTCTCATTCTATCTTCATGATTCTCATCCATCTTGAGCTGTGCTCTCATTCTAGAATATCTGCATGGTTCTCATCCATCTTGAGCTGTGCTCTCATTCTATCTGCATGATTCTCGTCCATCTTGAGCTGTGCTCTCATTCTATCTGCATGATCCTCATCCATCTTGAGCTGTGCTCTCATTCTATCTGCATGATTCTCGTCCATCTTGAGCTGTGCTCTCATTCTATCTGCATGATCCTCATCCATCTTGAGCTGTGCTCTCATTCTATCTGCATGATTCTCGTCCATCTTGAGCTGTGCTCTCATTCTATCTGCATGATTCTCGTCCATCTTGAGCTGTGCTCTCATTCTATCTGCATAATTCTCATCTACCTTCAGCTATACTCTCATTCTCATATCCATAGAGTTCCGTATATTTGCTCCCATAGGTGCAAAGGTGACGCACAGCAATGCAGTCTGTGTAATTGAATCTTATTTATATGTCATTTCTTCAGTACGCATCTTCAATTGAATTCCCACGACTATTTGCGCTCCGCTGTCTAGTTTATACCTCAGCTATATGGAAAGTCAGCACCTGTCCACCGGTGCCTGCTGTTATGTTTTGATTGGGGGAGGCGGTGTAAATATGGCTGGCTTGCATTGCACGACCTCCCAGTGTCGCCCTGCTTTAGTTCCTTCCGATCTGAATTGCATTTTGGCCTTGTCGATTTTTTTCAACCGCCCTTACCCTTTATGCGGGCCGCCGTCTATTGTGTCCGTGTAATTTCACTCTCTCCCACTTTATCTTTTCCCACTTCCTCTTCCCCCCAATGCCGGTTTCTCCGCTTTCAACCATGCGACCCATTGCTCCGTCTATTCAATTGGAAAGGAATCTCCTCTCTCTCTCTCTTTCTCTCTCGTTCGCTTGTCATTCCCAACACATCTCTACCCCAGCGGGCTTTTTGACGTGCTTGTGTGTGTGTGTGTGTGTGTGTTGAATCGTCTTTCTTATAGTATACATGTATAGGGCCTACTGAGTTACGTCATCAGCTGTGTAAGGCCTGGGCTATAAGGTCTAGGCAAGCGTGTCCGATCTTGGCGGTGGCCCCCGTGCGCCAATTGAGCTGCCCCATATATATATACTGTTTCTAAGTGAGACTTTTTGCTAGCTATACAGATCGACAGGGTTGTGCAAGCCCTATGGGCCTGTCGACTTGTTCGTGCCTCCTTGTCAGTCTGGCTTAGCTTGGAGGGTTGTATAAATGCTTGCAATATATCTGTATATAAACTTGTCATTTGTATCCTTGCTGTTGGGTCTACCGCCTATGCGTAATAACAATTTTATGCATTGGACTACTGGCCTTGGTGGACAATTGAAGCTGTGCAATTTAAACTGACGCCCAGCGGATGCTTGTTGTTATGGCAACTGTCCGTTTTTGGCTTGGATAGCTATCGGAGGGGAATGATGGAGAAAGGTAAACAAAGATCTGGCTAGTGATAGCTGTGCTGTGCAGTCTGTGTCGGTCTTTGTGAATATCTGTGTTGGTTTCTGTGTCGGTCTCTGTGACCGTCTGTGTTGGTCTCTGTGTCGATCATTGTGACCGTCTGTATTGGTCACTGTGTCGGTCATTGTGACCGTCTGTGTTGGTCTCTGTGTGGGTCTTTGTGACCATCTGTGTTGGTCACTGTTATGTCTTTGTGACCGTCTGTGTTGGTCTCTGTGTGGGTGTTTGTGACCGTCTGTGTTGGTCTCTGTGTCGGTCTTTGTGACCATCTGTGTTGGTCACTGTGTCGGTCAATGTGACCGTCTGTGTTGGTCACTGTGTGAGTCTTTGTAACCGTCTGTGTTGGTCTCTGTGTCGGTCTTTGTGACCATCTGTGTTGGTCACTGTGTCGGTCAATGTGACCGTCTGTGTTGGTCATTGTGTGAGTCTTTGTGACCGTCTGTATTGGTCACTGTGTCGGTCATTGTGACCGTCTGTGTTGGTCTCTGTGTGGGTCTTTGTGACCGCCTATGTTGATCACTGTGTCGGTCATTGTGACCGTCTGTGTTAATCACTGTGTGGGTTTTTGTGACCATCTGTGTTGGTCACTGTTATGTCTTTGTGACCGTCTGTGTTGGTCTCTGTGTGGGTGTTTGTGACCGTCTGTGTTGGTCACTGGCCGTCCGTGTCCCTCTTTGTGTCCTTGTGTATCTGTCTTTGTCCGTCTATGTCTGTTAATAGTGTCCGTCTAAAATAACAAAGACCAACAGCTACCCGAAAAGCTGAAACTGATCGCAGTTTCAACGAAAATGCAACCAAATTCTTTGAGATAAAAATCCGGAACCATTTCTCTGTCCACCAAATTTTTGCTGAATATTGAGCATTCCCATCCCTTTAGACTTAAGTTTATTAAAGCCCAATTATTTGTTGGCGGTGTCATTATCCTGCCTTATAATTAACTGGAGGTGATGAAAGTGTACCATTGTTAGGTTATGCTTAGCTACCAAGCTAACACTCATTTTGCACTCGGTTTTCAAACAATGAATAAGCTGTTTTATTTAAAGGCATTCCTGCCGCGCCCCCAAACAGTTTACAATGCAACTGGGGAGTGAGTGAGTGCATGCGTTAAATGCACTCAATTGAATGGAATTGCGGCTTCTATGAATAGTCTGATTTAAATGATTCCGAGCGGCTTCTGATTGGTCCCGGCCGCCTATTGGCCCGGATCAGAGCAGAGCTTGAATGCACAAGTTTGCCTATCTTAGACATGAATGCCCAAGTGCCACCCCAGCTCTCTCCTAACTTTTAGTCTTATTTATATATTAGGCTTTCAAATCTGTATTGCAGCTGTGAACACAGAAGTTACTAAATTTAGTTCGTTTGATCTTTGCCGATTAAATCGAACAAACCCCACCCCCCCTAATTGGATTCCGAAATAATAAAGAAATCGAGGCTGAATTTCGCTGAATCCCCAGACATGGGATAGATTGATTGATTTCTCCCCGAATTATCTTTGTTGTCTGCGTGTTTGAGCACACCGTGACTGTGCGCAGCTGGCGGCGGTCATGCTCAACAGTACTACAGCTCAGCCGCTAGGCCAGCACGCCAGGCTAAAGTGCACCCGCTTTGATCTTGCCGCCCAAGCAACTGGCAACGGTAGGCGGCGGCCCAGCGTGCACTGGGTGGTCTCAGCGCCTCCCACGGACCTTCAGGACGATTTTAATAGTTCAAGCTGTTCGTCACCTTCGTCTGATTATGACTCCGGTGAGCTGCGGATGCTGGCTGGCATTGGGCGCCCCATCTGCCTCCTTCATTTTCTGCCTGTATCTCCCTGACTCTGACTCTCCCCTCTTACTCTGACTCTCCCCTCCTGTCACTCTGACTCTCCCCTCCTGTCACTCTGACTCTCCCCTCCTGTCACTCTGACTCTCCCCTCCTGTCACTCTGACTCTCCCCTCCTGTCACTCTGACTCTCCCCTCTTACTCTGACTCTCCCCTCCTGTCACTCTGACTCTCCCCTCCTGTCACTCTGACTCTGCCCTCCTTTCCCTCTGACTCTCCCATACTGTCACTCTGACTCTCCCCTCCTGTCACTCTGACTCTCCCCTCCTGTCACTCTGACTCTCCCCTCCTGTCACTCTGACTCTCCCCTCCTGTCACTCTGACTCTCCCCTCCTCTCACTCTGACTCTCCCCTCCTGTCACTCTGACTCTGCCCTCCTGTCACTCTGACTCTCCCCTCCTGTCACTCTGACTCTCCCCTCCTGTCACTCTGACTCTCCCCTCCTGTCACTCTGACTCTCCCCTCCTGTCACTCTGACTCTGCCCTCCTGTCACTCTGACTCTCCCCTCATGTCACTCTGACTCTCCCCTCCTGTCACTCTGACTCTCCCTCCTGTCACTCTGACTCTGCCCTCCTTTCCCTCTGACTCTCCCATCCTGTCACTCTGACTCTCCCCTCCTTTCCCTCTGACTCTCCCATCCTGTCACTCTGACTCTCCCATCCTGTCACTCTGACTCTCCCATCCTGTCACTCTGACTCTCCCCTCCTGTCACTCTGACTCTCCCCTCCTGTCACTTTGACTATCCCCTCCTGTCACCCTGACTCTCCCCTCCTGTCACCCTGACTCTCCCCTCCTGTCACCCTCACTCTCCCCTCCTGTCACCCTGACTCTCCCCTCCTCTCACTCTGACTCTCCCTCCTGTCACTCTGAATCTCCCATCCTGTCACTCTGACTCTCCCCTCTTGTCACTCTGACTCTGCCCTCCTCTCCCTCTGACTCTCCCTTCTGTCACTCTGACTCTCCACTCCTGTCTCTCCCCTCCTGTCTCCTGTCCTGTCTCTCCCCTCTCGCTCTGACTCTCCACTCCTGTCACTCTGACTCTCCCTCCTGTCACTTTGACTATCCCCTCCTCTCCCTCTGACTCTCCCCTCCTCTCACTCTGACTCTGCCCTCCTCTCATTCTGACTCTCCCCTCCTGTCACTCTGACTCTCCCCATCCTGTCACTCTGACTCTCCCTCCTCTCATTCTGACTCTCCCCTCCTGTCACTCTGACTCTCCCTCCTGTCACTTTGACTATCCCCTCCTCTCCCTCCGACTCTCCCCTCCTATCACTCTGACTCTCCCCATCCTGTCACTCTGACTCTCCCCTCCTGTCACTCTGACTCTCCCCTCCTGTCACTTTGACTATCCCCTCCTGTCACCCTGACTCTCCCCTCCTGTCACCCTGACTCTCCCCTCCTGTCACCCTCACTCTCCCCTCCTGTCACCCTGACTCTCCCCTCCTCTCACTCTGACTCTCCCCTCCTGTCACTCTGACTCTCCCCTCTTGTCACTCTGACTCTGCCCTCCTCTCCCTCTGACTCTCCCCTTCTGTCACTCTGACTCTCCACTCCTGTCTCTCCCCTCCTGTCTCCTGTCCTGTCTCTCCCCTCTCGCTCTGACTCTCCACTCCTGTCACTCTGACTCTCCCTCCTGTCACTTTGACTATCCCCTCCTCTCCCTCTGACTCTCCCCTCCTCTCACTCTGACTCTGCCCTCCTCTCATTCTGACTCTCCCCTCCTGTCACTCTGACTCTCCCCATCCTGTCACTCTGACTCTCCCCTCCTCTCATTCTGACTCTCCCCTCCTGTCACTCTGACTCTCCTCCTGTCACTTTGACTATCCCCTCCTCTCCCTCCGACTCTCCCCTCCTATCACTCTGACTCTCCCCATCCTGTCACTCTGACTCTCCCCTCCTCTCATTCTGACTCTCCCCTCCTGTCACTCTGACTCTCCACTCCTGTCTCTCCCCTCCTGTCTCCTGTCCTGTCTCTCCCCTGTCACTCTGACTCTCCCCTCCTGTCACTCTGACTCTCCCTCCTGTAACTTTGACTATCCCCTCCTCTCATTCTGACTCTCCCCTCCTGTCACTCTGACTCTCCCTCCTGTCACTTTGACTATCCCCTCCTCTCCCTCCGACTCTCCCCTCCATCACTCTGACTCTCCCCATCCTGTCACTCTGACTCTCCCCTCCTCTCATTCTGACTCTCCCCTCCCGTCACTCTGACTCTCCACTCCTGTCTCTCCCCTCCTGTCTCCTGTCCTGTCTCTCCCCTGTCACTCTGACTCTCCCCTCCTGTCACTCTGACTCTCCCTCCTGTAACTTTGACTATCCCCTCCTCCCTCTGACTCTCCCTCACTCACCCTGTCCCTCTTTTCCCCACTGTCTGCGCTTGCAAGACTTCTTGTAGTTGTTTGCAAACAAATCGATCTGTAGATCTTTGCTCTGCTTTCGCGTCATGCACACCTTGATCTGGCAACAAAAATGGTTGCAAATTCTTCAAGCTCAAACAAGCACGCCTAGGTGTCGAAAACTCTGGCGCAGAGTGGCTGGACGGGGAATAAGGCGCGAAAGCAGGGCAAAAGCAAATAGAAGCGATGCACGCAAAGACGCAGAATCGATGACGTAATGCCTTTAGATCCCAGTTTTCTAAACCCCGTCCTTCAAAGTGTCATTCTCTTCCTCATTCTTATTTCTGCCGCGGCTTTCAGTCGCTCCACTTTCGCCCTGCTTAAAAGTAATTTAAAGTAGAAGAGTCTCAGCCGAGGCTAAAGCCATTCCAGCCAGCAATCAATGAATGCTTTAAGAGCCTGCCCTGGAAAGCAATGCGGAAATTGCTTTATATCGGCTTATACAGTCACGCTTTCCGCACCCGTCACCCGACTGGCATGCGAATAATTTCTGCCTGTCTGTCTGTCATTTTTGACAACGCAACACTACTATGGATAATCCTGCACCGCTTCCTGTTGTAAATGACTTGCGTGTCTGTTGGCATTTTTTGTAGAGAACTATTCGGGAAAAAAACTGAGTTGAAGCAATGTCTAAGCTTTTTCCTTGTTACTAGAGCGACTTTCCATTTGTTCAAATGGAAAATTGGCGGAGGGGTGGCGGTTGCACTACTTCAATCAGAATATTGTTTTTTACCATTATGTCAGTATGCTAATGATGAAGTGCTCTCTGTATAGTAAGGGTTTAAAAGCCATTTTACAGGGTCCAATATATTTTTTAAGAGTCTGAAAGATGTTTTAAGTTTCTGATATGTACTTTACAGAGTAATAAATATTTTATAGAGTCTGACAGGCATTTTAAAGGATTTGATGGGTATTTTACATGGTCTGACAGGTGTTTTACAGGGTTTAACAGACATTTTAAGAGTCTGCCAGGTATTTTTCAGGGTCTGACAGGTATTTTGCAGGTTTCACATGTATTTTACAGATTTTACAGGTATTTAACAGGGTGTGACACATTTTATAGATGCTGACAGGTATCTAACAGGATGTGACACATTTTATAGATGCTGACAGGTTTTTTACAGAGGCTGACAGGTATTTTACAGAGGCTGACAGGTATTTAACAGGGTTTGACAGGTATTTTACAGAGGCTGACAGGTATTTCAAAGGGTCTGACAAGGTATTTAACGGGGTCTGACAGATATTTTACCGGGTCTGACAGGTATTTAACAGGGTCTGACAGGTATTTCGTGTCTGACAGACCATTTACTTATAGGATCTAACAAGCAGCTGTAAGGGTGGCATCGATTTTTTGTAAAATTCGTATGGAAGTCAGTTAAAAAAGTTTCGCTTTAAGCATGGTAGTTTTTGCTTTTTGTATTAGATAAGAAAATCTCTTATCTTTCATCTTTTCCTCATTCGCATCTGTCCTCACAGAGAACCCGCCCGTTAATTCAAAGTGGAGCAAAAGGGGGCGGGCAGCCGGCGTGAGTGTTGAGCAAAAAACTTCTTGTCGCTAAGGGTCCACTTTTTTCTCTTTCTCTGGCTTTCTTTGAAGCTATAATTGAGCAATATTCTCTTCTAGAGAGCGGTTCTTCGAAAAAGGATGCTGCAATGCCCTGTTCTGTTCCGCCTTCATCAACTTGGACTTGGGATGGGTTGGGCCGAAGCGATCGGAAAGGAGCTCAACTTTTTTTGGCCGCTGTCCAAAGCCAAGGGGCCAAGAGCTGAATGTTGAATTTATGATGGCGAGAGCGATTCCCCCCTCGGCACTGCTACTTTGCATAACAATATCCTTGACCAGCCAGCCCCCTGCTGGCTTTGAGGCTCTGGTGAAAAATAATTCTTTAAATTACTCCCCAAGGATCGACTGTTGCGAGCGAGGGACAGCGGTTTGATGGGGGGGGGGAATAGAGCGGTCGCTGGACGTTAATGAAAGAAATAGAGATGACGGATGTTGGCCCACCTCTGTTCTGATCAGTTTAGGATGAGACAGATGGGAGGCTGACGGCATGGCTGTGGGCACCCGGCCAAGCCTCTTGTTTGATACAACCTGGGCTATTGAACTCTAGCTAACATCTCTCTCTCTCTCCAAAAAATATCATCGCAGAATGCCTTCCGTTAGGATTCTCAATGCGCACGGGCGGGTCATTGAGCCAAAACAAGGGTCGGCCTGAGTATTACGTAACATGTGGATATATACACACACACCCCTACAACTCAAAACGTCCCACTCCACCTAGAATCCAAAGCAGCGGTGCTGGCCATTTCCTTTGTCGGATGGTGGAGGAGGCGTCATCGCATACGCCAGCTTCCTTCTCTCCCTATATCTCTCTCCTCTCTCTCCCTGCCTCGCGCTCTCCTATCCTGCATTCACTGCTTTGGCCTTATCTTGATATATCCTTCCCTATATGGGATAAGGCTGTAGCCTGACTAACGCTATCCTGGTCTCCCAACCCCATTCTACCAGCTACCTGCGCCGTGTTTCTGTAGCTCTTTACCCTACTGCTACAGTTGCCAATAGGTTTTTTGTTGGTAACTGAAGAGAGAATGGGGCCGTGGCTACCTTAGGTTAAGTTTCTCTCCAAGCAGGTGGAGAAGGTGGGATAAAGGGGAAGATTATCCCCGAGCGGTCTGTGTTGAACCTGTCAGCGCTCTGCCTATCTGGCTTGTGTTTTTTAAAGCTGTATATAGATCTGCGACTACTACCAGGTAATACCAATACCGACTACCCTCGCCCCCCCATACCCCGTGTTTCATGCGGTATTCCGTCTGCAGGGGAGATTCTTGCCAACCCGAAGCTCGAATCTTTGCTGGCGAAGAAGCGCTGCTAGAATCCTCTTTATATAGCAAAAATGATGGCTAAAGGCCCGTCAGGGGGCGCCGGGGCTCTGCCGCTCGCATCTTCGAACTAATAAATCAAAATGTTGCGAGGCGATGCCAACCCACTGGCTGGCCCCGGCCTTAGCTGTAATTAATTAGCCTGGGCATTGGGCTTGCCTTCTCCTGTGGCTTTGCTCTGCGGCTTCTTGTTACCCAATATATATACCCAGTATCTCACTCTGCATCTTGTCTGTTTTTCTGTCCTGTTCTCTTGTGTTCGTTCTCTTACTGCCGGGGTAATCTGTGTCCGCCTGTCTGTGTCCGCCTGTCTGTGTCGCGCCTGTCTGTGTCCGCCTGTCTGTGTCTGTCTTTATGTGTTTGCCTTTCTGTGTTTGCCTTTCTGTGTTTGCTTGTCTATGCCTGCCTGTCTGTGTCCGCTGTCTGTCTGTCTGTCTGTGTCTGCCTGTCCGTCTGTTTGTCTATGTCTGCCTTTCTGTGTCTGCCTTTCTGTGTCTGTCTGCCTCTGTGTGTGTGTCTATGTCTGTCTGTCTGCCTTTCTGTGTCTGATTGTCTGTGTCCGCCTGCCTGTGTCTGCTTGTCTGTGTCTTTTTGTCTGTCTGTCTGCCTCTCTGTGTCTGATTGTATGTGTCCGTTTGTCTGTGTCCGTTTGTCTGTGTCCGTCTGCCTGTGTCTGACTGTCTGTGTCTGGCTTTCTGTGTCTGACTGTCTGTGTCTGCTTGCCTGTCTGTGTTTTTGACTCTGTCCTTTTTTTGTTTGTATGTGTCTCAAGGTATGTGTCTCTACGTTGCTTTGTGTCCGACTGTCTGTCTGTTTCTGTCTCCTGGTCTT
>NIVC01004035.1:47500-63617 GCA_002269645.1 Macrostomum lignano | reverse complement strand
GAGCCGCATCCGCACCACCCTTTGTCTTGAATTGAAATGTCATATGGGAAGCCGCTCTTAAGACTGTGCACACTAACCAAAGACGAACATCCATTGTATGTGAATGTCAGTGTTTGGCCAGGACCAAGATTATTTTCATTCTGATTTTCCTGACTCGGAACTCTTACTGGTCGCCTTAATAGTGCTGTCATCACTCAAAATAGGCTTGTTAATCTTGTAGAAAACTGGTGTCAGTGGGTCGTTCATTTTTTAACTAAAAATAAAATAAAATAAGAAATGAAGCGAAAAAGTACACAGCAGATATCTGAATTGGAGAAGCTAGCACAAGCAGAGAAACGAGTTACCGGGCTAATAAATAAGGAGCAACAATCCTACAATGAGTTTGTCCAAGCAGCCACAGAGTTTCATAAGCCCGGGTATGGAGAAGCTAAGAAAAATATTGATCAGGTCAAAGAAACTATCGACGACATACAGGAAACCCAAGTGCAAAAGGCTTTGGGCAAAATTCCAGAAGCACCACAGATACAGCCGCAACCACAACAACCACAACCACATCAATCACAACTAAAAGTGACAGATAACATTTTTGGAC
This sequence comes from Macrostomum lignano, assembly GCA_002269645.1. Taxonomy (NCBI): domain Eukaryota; kingdom Metazoa; phylum Platyhelminthes; family Macrostomidae; genus Macrostomum; species Macrostomum lignano. Next base: position 63,025 of record NIVC01004035.1, on the reverse strand, counting down.
CAGTAGAGCGTGTAGAACATGATGGGAAATATGTATTTGGAATAAGTATGTGGAGAAAAAATATTTATAATGAACCAGTGGAATATTATATCGACATAAATAAGAAACATATTTCTGTTGTCAAAGGCTCGGAAACTAAGAGCATTCCTTTCACAGAAACCTTACTGATTTTATGACCAAGAACCAAGAGAGAATCTCGGACAAGCAGCTAAAGAACTACAAAGATCTAGTGACTTTTCTCTTGCTAGAGATATAGAAATACTAAAGGTCCAGAAGTCTGAAACATATGTACGATAGCGGTGTCAACCTGACTAGATTCAAAAAGTACAAGCACATTAAACAATGGTTCGGTTTGCCAGATCAGGGAAGTCATGATCAGATGAAATATCTAGACAACAACAACAACAGCAACAACAACAACCACAACACAGCAGCAACATTCCACAGAAGAACAAGTACTCAGTCAACTCGAGCAGTTAGACCCTTTGAAGTAGCTGAATATAAGAAACAAAACCCACAGACTGGCAACACTTAGAACAACACTCTCCAGATCGAATGAAAGAATCAAGCAAAGAGTTTTCACACCTCAACAAAGACAGGCACCACATGACAGTTCCATCTCTGAAAGTGAGCAGTCTTTTGCATCACCTCCCCAGCAGCTACAAGCCCAACCAACTCCACAACCCCAAGACCAACCGCCCTCAACTGGAAAAGGAATTTCTGAAATCTACAAGCGAGTAGCGGTTCTTCTAGGAGCGGCAAAGACCGGAATGAAAGATGAGAATAGAAAAGAATTTGTCAACATCCTGGACAAAATGCTTGAGAGAAAATACATCGATAAGAGGGCGAGAGAGCTTCTGCTTTCGCGGTTCAACAAAAAATAATTTATTTCAAGTAAAAATGCCATTATTTTCGAAAAGACATTGACAAATACTATGACAAAGAGGAACTTAATCTCATTAAACGCGGATCTGGACTTTTCCCTGCAGGCCACTATCAAGAAAGAACGCTCTGGGAATGGCCTTGCCGATTTGATCGCTCAGGGGGCCAAGATTTTTAAGGTCATTGGAGAGAACAAAGAGAACATCAAGAACGTTGCCGAAGCGGCTGGCAGTGTAGCCACAGCAGCCAAAAAGATAAAGGATACTGTAACACCTAAACAAGAGATTCAACCTCCACTGGCCCGCTGGCCCCAAACCCAGACAGTGTGGACCCTGCAGTCTATGAGAAGATGAGGGCTAGCATTAAAAAGGAAGTGGTTTCAAATTTGACTAAAGGGTACTTTCGAGGGTACAAGAAATGTAAAGGTACAAAGATCTAAGTCCCAAAATGACACATCTAAGTCCCGAAATGACACATCTAAGTCCCGAAATGACACAATTAAGTACCAAAATGACACATCTAAGTCCCAAAATGACACATCTAAGTCCCGAAATGACACATCTAAATTATTTATTATTTAAATTTTTTTTCATCATAGAAAAAATGGACTTTTCAAACGACTTCAATCCTCACTGGACGCGTAATCAGATTAAGTTTTCTCATCATGAGTCAATCCGAGTCACTTCAGATGCATTGTTGTTGGTTGCATTGTTGTTGGTTCGTCAGGTTCAGGTAAAACATTCAGAGTCTTTAACATGCTTCTTAGACCTGGCTTTATCGACTATGACACTCTGCACATCTACTCTCCCACACTGTATCAAGATGAGTATAAAATGCTGATTTCTGGATTGCAAAACAAACTGAACAAAGAGGACATTATTCAATGTTTTAATAACCAAAATCCTTCCCAGTAACCCAGAAATTGTAGCTGCTGAATATGCAAAGCACCTCAAAGACAATGAAAATGGCAGAACATTAAAGTGTTCACCTATGGAGATCCACAGGCTGATCCAAAGACCAAACTTCTACCCCAACCAGATGAGCTAGAAAAGGGGAGAAAGCATTTGATCGTCTTTGATGATTGTATGACAGGCCCACAGAAGCAGATAGAAAACTATTTTACAAGAGGGCGACATAACAATTGTAATGTAATTTACATTGCACAGAATTGGTTCGAGCTCCCGAACAAAACAATTCGTGGAACTGCAATCTGATTCTCCTGTTTCCAACCATTCCACAGGACAGGTTAAAAAGATTTTACAATGAGGTCATTGCGCCTGCCTATTTCATAAATCCAACAAAAAACTCAAGCAGAAAGATTTCACAAGAGGAATTCGTTAATCTTTGCTATGACAAGTGGAATCAGCCTTACCAGTTTGTGATTATCAGCAAAGAAAAAAGAACTGTAATTTAAAATTTGCTATTAAAAGATGTCGATAAACTTTGCAGGTGAATCCATTTCTGGCAACAGCGCTCTTACATCAGCTCAGATATCCATCCTTGACAGGCGATATATCAACAGCGACGAAAAGATCCCAGAGATCAAACTGAATAAAAACAGACTGAAAGCCCTAGAGCGCTCCATGCACCAGTTGCAAATAAACATGGAAGATCTCAGGCTTAAAGTAGCTAGGCAGAAGTTTGAAAGTGATAAGCTTTATGCGCCGTTGTTAAACGCAACTAATGAACTAGGTCAGAAATAACTTCGATAGTCTCGCTAATCAACGGCTTGAGATCATCAGTTAATCTTCTGGGAAATTCCACTGATAGACGGATGCGTATTCTTGAAGGAGGAGTTTTCACAAACACAGCTAAAGTAAATAATTTAGAAGAGTTCATGAACCAGTCAACAGCGTTGCATGATAGAATTAAAGAAAACGTCGCAACCAACACAGGTAAAGTCAATAATTTAGAAGAGTTCATGACTCAGTCAACATCGTTGCATGATCGAATCAAAGAAAGACTTGAAGCATTAAAGAGAAAGGATGTATCACACAGTAGCTATCTAAACGGAATGTATAGCTCTTGGGGTAAAATACTAAGGAGGCTTGATCGTCTGGAGAGAACACTCAATCTTCGTGATATTGCTATTGATGAAGCAGAATCTGCTGCTCGTCCGGTCATGTCTACAGATCGAGTAGAAGGAGCTCTGGACCCCGCCGGAGTAATCCGGCACGCTCTCAAACGTCAGCCGCCCAGCCGCTGCCTGCTGGACTCGCGATCCTCCGGCGTCACGAGAGCCGCCTAGACAACCGGCGGTGCAGATGGAATTATCAAAAAGAAAACAGATCTTTCAACCGGATAGTTTTATAATTTTTTTTATTTTTTCTAGAGAAAAAAATGGCCCAACAAAATTCTCTATACGATCAGTCTCAATACGTTGAACCTAAAATACCGACAGCACCAAACCCAATGGCACCGAATTCGAACACACAAAGCCTGGCACCGAATCTGAATGCACCTCAATATGAGCAACAAAAACTCTACCCCGTCATTACTTGTAACTCTCAGCAGTTTCGACTGGTGGAGATTCAAAAAATGCGCGATGATCTTGAAAAAAATATTTTCCACAACACAAAGAAAATTAAGCGCTATGACAACCACTGTAAATTTTTCGACTACAGCAATATGATTCTAGGATCTGTGTCTGTTCTATCTGGATCTGCTGCAGCTGTCTCAGTGTTGCCAGTCATCACAGCCCCAATCGCAATCCCGCTCGGCTCTGTGGTGCTGCATGTGGACTTATTTCAGCAATTACTGGAGCATTAGCGCGAAACAGGCGAAAAAAACTAAAGCAGCTACAGGAGAAGCAAGTAAAAGAGAAAGGGGTGCACACTTCAATCATAGGGTACATTTCAAGGGCAATCGAGGATAAGTTCATTTCAGAGGATGAGTTCAAAACCATTCAGGATCTTTATGAACAATCAATTCGAATGAACTTGAACATGGTCGGTACTGATGACATGAGTCAGCTGAGAAATGAACTCGAGAAAGTTCTTCAACATTATGTGGAAAGAAGGACAACGAGAAGTACAACGAGGAATGCACAATGAACCCTTATGAAACACCGGGAAAGCCAAGAATAATTTCCTTGTAGGTCTTTCGTGTTTTGGTCATTGCATACAAAACAGTCATGCACAGCTCACCGCAAATATCACTGCTAAGACCTTGGAGAATAAAGTCTGAGCGATAAATTTTTTTATTATTTTTCCCTTCATATAATTTCTTAGCTCTTCTGGTACTGCCGTCCCATAGCTATCGAAGTAATAACACTTGTGCTTGCGATCGGGATCAATCACCCAGCAAACCCAATGAGATCCTGGCTTATCGGTGTGTCAAAGTTCATGATGCCGCATTCTTTTCTTAGAGGAAAATCAGGCAGAGTGTCCCTCATAAATATTCCTCTAAAGTTTGGGATTTCCAGTTCGTTAGCCAAATCTTCAAGAAAGTTATTTGTTGTCATTTTTTATGAGGTTTATTAAACTTTCTCTTAAACCTAAACCCAACTCCACCTCCTAAACCCAACCTCCTAAACCTAATCTCCAATGCCCGAACGGTAGACTGTTGATATTGTCATCAAAAATGAATCTCTTGTTATCTGCACCTGACAGTCCAATCTTCTTTTGCTGAATTGTGTGAATAATATGGTTTTTAGATTGTAGCTTTGAGAACTCATGTGATGTCTTTTTGTTGCAATTCAAGGCGTCTCTGTATTCAGCTTCATTAATTTCCTTCCTAACCACACGTTTCGGAATTCCCTTTGATTTTTTTTGGGTCTGACGACTCACATTTTATAAAATAGGACTTTGCTCTCAACCCAATGAATTCAGTGATTAGGTCACCAGCAATCTCGTCCTTCATTTTCCCAATCACTTTCTTGTTAGTGGCGTCAAACATTTGATCGCCATTCTGTGTCCTACAAAATTCATCATACTCAGACAAGTCAAACAAATCTTTTTGCTGCAGCATGTCCTGATAAATGTCCTCTGTTTGAATGTCCATAATAAAACTGTCTGTGTCAGTGTACAAGAGTTTCATTTTATCCTTGTACTGCTGCTTCATGCCATAGAAGAACTGGTACATCAAACGTTTTGATTCGTCGAGAACAGTGACACCTGTATAGATCGGCTTGCGCAACGTCACCTTGGTTTTGTAAAATATGATCACACCTAAGTAGCTATTAAAGATATGGAGTTCTTTGAATGTTGGCTTTGACATATTTGCCTGAATAACAGCAGGCTCTGATGAGGTAACAAGTTTCAGGTTTGTTCTTTTCCGCTCATTCTCAAGAGTCTTGCCATAGACAGAGTTGTTGGCCAACTTAAAGAGGTTCTTGTCAAAGTCGTTGGTTGCTTTGGTCCTAAACTGGGTGTTCTTATCAATGTAGGGTTTCATCCACGCTTCCTCTGTAAATGTAAGAGCCCTGTGAACTTTGGTGACCCTGCAACCAAGTGAGATAAAATACTGAAGCAGTTTGTAATGGATTTTGTAACGTGTCTTGTTGTTTAGATTCTGTGTTAGTTTCTCTGTATGTTCTTTTTCTGTTCCTGACAGGTGCCAAGTTCCATTATTATCATTGGGAGTTTCGATTATTTTCGGGCACTTGATGTTCTCTGGGAAGGGTGGAAAGTCAGAGAAATAGTCGTGAAGCTCTGGTGGAATGTAAACATCAACCTCATAAATGGCAGCCAATGAAAAGTCCCACTTTAGTTCTGATGAGGGTAGCCATCGAAAATCTCTAACTGGAAGATCTTGACTCATCGCCCACCCGTAGAGATTATTAGCGTCCAAGTAAGTAATGTAGTTTGAGGGCTGCTCCTTATTGTAAGATTCAATGTAGGGATTGTTTGCTTTTGCATACCTGTTAACGCAAATTGAGATCCCCCTCGCTTTGACGATTCGACAAAATTGTACATGTCAATGTCTGTAAGAAGTTCAATGTACCAATCTGGATCTTGATCCCATTTCATTTTAAGCAAAGATTCCCAGCTAGTGGCAGGCAGAGACACATAATGTGCTGGATCGAGGCCATATGCTGTGTACCAGGTATATCTGAAGGTTTCAAACACATCAGCCAGCAGAAACACATCTGTGAAGAGGTAAAGCAGGTGATACTGGAAGAAGTTTTGACAATTAAAGTAACTATAGACATGCTTCGCGTGCTCATAGTCTTTGTCAGAGATTCCAGAGTCTGTTAGCTTTGAAAAGAACTTCTCCTGTGGTGGTAAACCTTCTTCAAATACGTGATACCCAGTAATATTTTCATAGGGGTAGAAGCCTTTGGTTCTCAGGAGTTTAAATGATTCATCAGTGTTGTTAATTTTACTTGCAAACATCTTTGTATATGTACATTGTTCATCTTTTAGATTCTTGCTTAGTTCGTCTAGACTGGCAGCTAGAAATTGATATGAATCCTTCAGTCTTATTTTACCTTTACCCGAATTATCCTGTTTAATATCAACACACTTAAACTTCTCCTTGTTCTCTGCGATGCAATCAAGGTGTATGTCTGGAATCATGCCGATTTTTTCAACTATTAAATGCATGTCATAGTTCTTTGCGTTGTGACAAAATATCGTTAGATCATGAATGTTCGATTTTAGCTTTAGATTACAGGTGTTATGCGCTGCACCTCTAAATTTCCCAGTAAAGTGGCAGTGGTCCCTAACGGTGGGGTTTTTAATATTAGTGCAAGTTAAATGTTTCCTGCAGATGTGGCAATGAGTTGCTGATAGGAAATTACTTTCATCCTCCTCAGACATACTTATTGGAACAGGTTGAAGGGTGCTAATCAATTTTTGCAACTCTAACATTCTGGCAATAAACTGCTCCACACACTGCTCTCCAAAGAAATAATTATACTCAACAAGTCCTTTTGTATTAATAAAGGCATATGCTACTGAATTGGGGACATGTTTTTGAGTTTGAGTTTGTTTTTGAGTTTCCGGCACGATTGAGCATTCGAAATCAGCATATACAACAAATGGGAGCTTCTCCATCTTGTGATAGTTCTTAAACCGGAGATACTTCTCTTCAGCTGAAGGAAGAGAGCAGTTTGTCGGGTGATCCTCGCATGATAATTCATGCTCTGCTAGTTTTTCAAAGCGTTCAGGTCCACTGTAATGCTTAAGGCACAAGCGGCAGATGGCAACATCCTCGTGATGATTATTCAACTGCTTGTGAATGAGTCTTGAAAGATCTTTAATCCAAACATAGTGAGCCTCCTCTAGTAAATTACCAATCACTAGAAGATCCACTTCAGTCCGCCTTTTCCCCTCAGGATCTAAAACGTCTTTGCTACATCTGACCGGTTGAACTTTCTCCGTTTTTTCACTCCACTCAAAGACTGTGATTCTAATTTTGTTATTAAACACTTCTTCAGCTTTGGGATCTGAGAGATCGCCAAGCCTCCTTTGTCAAACCTGATTCCCTTCTTTTCGCATTCGATGAGATAGTAGTTGAAATAATTTTGATAATTTGAGGTTCTTTCGGGGTGGTGAGGGACACTAAAAAGTGCAGAAAGAACTGCCCATAGAGCACAGCAATTGTCTTTATTTTTAACATTTATGCAAGCTTTTTTGCCGGCTAGCTTATGCGGGAGCTCTATATAAGAGAGGCTTTAAGTGGGTCATATTTCATGACCATGACAGTCGCTCTTTGAATCCCTCCCACGACCCATCCGGAACCTCTGGATGTAAACGCTTCAATTTTCTTATTGACATCTTGAAGGAAAGGATCCAGTGTGTCTGTTGGGGTGAATGGCTTTGCCTTTGTTGTCATGTAATACTCGAGATGCTCAGTGGGTTTCGCAGGCATATAAAACGCAATTTGAATGATATCTGTAGTTTAAAGGTCTTGCGTGTTTTGAGTGTGTGATCAACAACTGATTGGATGCTGTCTTTATAGTCGTAGATGTTTGCGGTGGTGCCGTTGGTGCCGTTAATTGGGATTGTGTACTCTATGTAATGTTCTGTAAACTTCCTCTGTGCAAAATTAATCTCTTCAATGGCAAGCTCCGACTCTTTTAAATGGATTAATTGCTCTAATTTCTCTTGTTCCTGCTTATTTTGTGGGTACTTTGCTTTTTCACCAGTGAGAGTTTCGTATTTGTTAACTAAGTTGCGACTCCTCTCTTGGTGTTCCTTTGCAGAATTTTTTATAGGCGCATACTGGTTGGATTCTAATTGTTTGATGATTTCCAACTGTTTTTCATAGCTTCCCAGGTGACCAGGGTCGGTGTTAAACTTTTGTTTACATGCTTCTCTTAGTGAATTACTTTTGTCTTGAAATGAGACGCCTTTTGAAAAATATTTGTTGACTAAATCTCTTGCTGGATTAGCTTTTGGCATTTTTTTTCTCTAAAATAAAAAAAAAACTTTGAGGGTGACCACCCTGATAGAAAAGTTGAACTGTTTCTACATCCTATAAGTATCGCTAGGTTTATGAAGCTGGATAAAGTGGGGTTTTAAACCTCATCACATCCGCATTATTGTAAACCCAGCATTGTGCAGTGTCATGATAGCTTTGACAATGTCAGACTTGCTTACAGAATTTTCATGCTCACAATCATCACGATCGGGGCAGCCCTCTCCTGCCTTAATTGTTATACCTTTGTCTCTTGCAATCTTTTGCAATTCAAGCTGGTGGGCTCTATCATTACCAGCTTTAACAGCAGTTGCTACACCTCCAGCTACACCACCTGCGGCACTTACAGCGCCTGCAATGATCGGAATAAGAGCTGCTAATGGTAGGATTCCTCCTGACTTTTCATCTGTGATGCTGTGTCTTTGCTCATTACACTGAAGTATTTGCTGCGTGGGATCGATTTTTACTTTGACACCTTTAATTGATATAAGACCTGGTTTCTTTGATTCAATGATTTTATTGAGTTTATTGATGGTTCTGGTTTCAATCTTTGTCATTTTTTATTTTAATATTTTAATTAATTTCTGTGTCAGCTGGTATCACTAGGAGTTCAGCTCTAGTGAATGACCGCGTGGGGGATTTAGGGTTAAAGGCTTGAGATAAAAAGTAATAGTCACCGGAGTCGGAGGTAAAATGTCTGTCTATTTTATGCACATCAAGGCTGAAGTATGGATCTGTAGCTCTTCTTTTGGTGTCTTTCTCTAGCTCTCCAGGTAGATATAAAAAGCGTAGAAACTCAGAGTTTGTCAGTATGTATGGTGATTCAACTCCTGGAAGCTTAGGGTAGTTCGAGGTGTGTTTTGTGTTGTGCGTGTTGTGTGGGGTTGTCGTGTTGTTGTCTGTTCTATGAGATGCCTTAAGTTCGACAGTGTCTTGTTTAATTGCATGGGATGGTTTCAATCCAGTCATGCGTGTGACTTCATTGTTCAGTTGCTCTATAACAGTGGGGAGTCTTTCTGTCCACTTGGTATAGTACTGACCACTTTTTAGTTTCAGCTCTTCAGCTGTCTGCTTAGTGAATAGTCTCTTGGCTAGAGTTAGATTGAATCTCTCAACGTACGCTTGATCCCTGTGCAAGTTTGTTCTTCCGTAGCGAATCTCTGTATTGTGCTTTTCCATAAGGGATTTCACTGCACCCATGAATTCCTTACCCGGGTCGGTCATAAAGATTTCTGGATAGGTTAGAGGAGAGGTTTCATAGATCTCTTGAAGTGCGCTGGCAACAACCTCTGACTTTTTCGTCTTAAGCGGTCTCGCTTCCTTATATCTGGAGGCAACGTCTGTAATTGTAAGAGCATACTTGTAGCCTGAGTCGTTGGGGAGAAACAAAAGATCTGCTTGGTGCGCCTCGTTAGGTTTATAGATGTTAAAATGAGGTCTTTCAAATTTTACTGGTGGGAAATAGACTTGAAAGACAGCCTGCTTAGAGAGCCATTTTTCTACTGTAGCTTTTGGTTCCTTACTCAGCTCCATGAGTTTACTAACGGCATTTTTGCCTACAAAGAATCCTTTGTCGCTGTAGTAGAGTTTTTTAAGTTTCTGATCTGTCATTTATTTAAAAAGAAAATTTTAAATAAAATAATGCAGCGCTCTGGTGGTAAAATAGATTCACATGGACTGATAGAAAAGCTTCCTCATCCAAACAAAGGCTGGACAGTTCCCGGGTACTAATATTGCGGACCTTTGAATCCACTTGAAATTCAGTTGGATAAAAACAATAATCCAAATCCTGGGCACGAGCCTGTGAACGAGCTAGACTCTGTCTGCATGTGGCACGATGTTAAATATAGGGATTTTCCTGAGGAGAAGAATCGCTGGGACAAAGAAATGCTTAGGAGACTAGACAATATAGGGGCTTCAAGCGGATTTCGTGAGTCGATCGCTCGGAAGCTAGTTAAAGCTGTTATTTTTAGTAAGACAAAACTGGGGTTGGGGGTGTACGCCGAGGGCGGGTGTTTGGGGAGAGAGGGCGAGTGCACGGGGAGAGAGGGCGAACGCACGGGAGCCGGGTTTATTTTGTGCGCACCTCACAAGGTACTAGGAAGACTGCTGAAAGAGCTGGGGGTAGAGAGAGACGTTTGAGTCGGGAAGGGTTTAACTACGAGCGTATTATTCTCAGCCCTGGCCAAGCGCAGCAGCTGCATTTTTAAAAATTGAGAAATCGATTTTTGCGAATGTATTGCTAGGAATTTTGTCCATACAATCTTAGGAAAGGAAAGAGTGAGCTTGGGAGTCTTAGCTCGCTTTGCTGGTGTTAGGTGCTTGTGTAGAGCAGCGGGTGGGTGGCTTAATCGATCGAACGCAACAGCTAGTAACAGAAATTTCGCGTAGATACGAGCGCATGTACATTTGAAAACGATTTTTAGCTCTCTATATCTTCACACGCATTGTGCACTGAGAAACAGAAGCGACAGATTATAGTTTTTTATGTGCAACTACTTTACGCTTCTGCTGCTCGACCGAAACCGTAATGGCTTCTAGTTCATCTATGGATGTCGATTGGTGTTTAAACCTGTCTGGCGAAACAGCGAAACGGAGACTATGCGAGGTCTTATCTGAGACTTTAGCAGAAATCAAGGATCCAGTTAGAGCTGCGGAGAAAAGACAAAAGATCGCCAGCTTTTTCGGGCTCAAGGAAGATTCGCTGCAAATGGAAGTGCTAACTCTAACGCGGCAGCAGAAGAAGGAGGCGAGTGATCGCATGGCGGCGCTTAATGCAGAGCGGCGAGCTAAGCGCAAAGAAGACTTCAAACAGAAGCTCACCGCCTCACGAATTCCCCAAGCGGATGTTGGGATACCTTCCGATGATGAAGGCGGTGATGTGGTAAAGCGTCTGCAGTGCGCTCTGCTTCGTCTGAAAAGGTCGCAGAAGAGTGGTCTGCTTCATGCGATCCAATGTGGAAAAATTTTGTTGACATTTAAAACCGGTAACAAAAACTACGATAGAAAGGCCCGAAAACAGAATTTTGACTATCTTCTCGATAAAGTAAACCTCAAGGTTTCGTCGGCCAATCTTTATATGAAGTTATTCAAGCTGGAAAGTGAATACCCTGGTCTTAAGCAAGTCTCCCTGCCGCTTCGTGATCTGAATGCTAATATGTCAATATTAGTTGAAATCCTTGAGGATGATCAGTCATGGAAGCAACTTGTTTGAAAAAGACACTCTAGCCTGCTTCGGATTGGTCAGAAAAAACCAACGCGTTGGCATTTTTTCCTATTGCAAGAGCAAAAGAAAGAATTTTTTTATAGAAAGCGCTAGCCTGCTTCGGATTGGTCAGAAAAAACCAACGCGTTGGCATTTTTTCCTATTGCAAGAGCAAAAGAAAGAATTTTTTATAGAAAGCGCTAGCCTGCTTCGGATTGGTCAGAAAAAGCCAACGCGTTGGCATTTTTTCCTATTGCAAGAGCAAAAGAAAGAATTTTTTATAGAAAGCGCTAGCCTGCTTCGGATTGGTCAGAAAAAGCCAACGCGTTGGCATTTTTTCCTATTGCAAAAGCAAAAGAAAGAATTTTTTATAGAAAGCGCTAGCCTGCTTCGGATTGGTCAGAAAAAACCAACGCGTTGGCATTTTTTCCTATTGCAAGAGCAAAAGAAAGAATTTTTTTATAGAAAGCGCTAGCCTGCTTCGGATTGGTCAGAAAAAACCAACGCGTTGGCATTTTTTCCTATTGCAAGAGCAAAAGAAAGAATTTTTTATAGAAAGCGCTAGCCTGCTTCGGATTGGTCAGAAAAAGCCAACGCGTTGGCATTTTTTCCTATTGCAAGAGCAGTTATTTTTTTTTGTTAAATATTTTTGTATATTCTGTATATTTTGTATATTTTTGTATATTTTGTTTATTTTGTATATTTTATATATAAATATTTTTGTATTTTACGCACGCTCTAGCTTGCGTTCGATTGGCCAGAAAAGGCTAACGCGTTGAAATTTTTCCTATTCTGGTACCAGCTGTGTGTGACATGTTATTTATGATATACTACAACCCCACCTGCTGTAGGGGTTGTAGCCTAGTGGTTAGGGCGTCGGACTCACGACTTGAAGGTCGGGGGTTCGATTCCCGATCCCACTGCAACAATTTGTGTCCTTGAGCAAGGAACTTTACTCCGCATTTCTTCAGTTCACCCAGCTGTAAAATGGGTACCAGCATTAGCTGGAGTAAGTGAGGGTGTGTGTATGGCGACCCCCCCCCCCCAGTCCTTGGACTGAACAGCCGTAGCAGCCTTCAGATGAGCTGCGCAATAGCTGCGGCTGAGCTGTCGGTTGCACATCTGCCCATTGGTAATCAATTATCAATTCATTAATTATGATATGCTATTTACTCATTCTTCTAAATAAAAAGTGACAGACACAATCTTCAAACCAGCTTTGCTGATATTTAATTTAGATGAGTTTGTCCATGTGCTGATTTATTATTAGATAATGCAGAATTTAATGTTTCGGCTTATATTTCGAGACACCTGATGCGAGTAAGCCAGAGAAGAAACTGTTCCCTGTCAAACTAACCTATGATCTCACTGTAATGAGAGTGGTCATGCAAGTTCACAAAAATGCGGAGGTTGAGTTTAAAGATGACACTTGGTATAGGGAACTAGGATTCGAGAAGAAAGTTTATAAGGCAGAATCCGCGGCGCAGACCGCCACTCAAGCATCGGGGACTGTTAGAATGGTCCGGGAAAGTGTAAGCGGTTTGTTCTTAGCACCCAATATTGCAGACATTGTAAAGGGTTTGAATATTCTAATCAGAAGCAATCTCAGTCTTGATTGGGTATTTAAGGGAAAGCGAACGAATATTTTGTACAACATCTCCAACTCTGTTGCTGGAGGACAGATGGTGGTAGAGAAACCAAATCCAGTGAAAAGAGTTGTATTGAGTAATAAAGAGATTCACGAGATTGTGCTACAGTTTGAGACTGAAGATGGGATGGGCGTTGATTTTAATGGGGAAGAGTTTGTATTGACGTTAATCATTGAAAGAATGTAAGAAAAAATTACAATTTTCTAATGATTTCTGCAAAGTTATAGTAGCTGTCGTAATCTTTTACATAGGTTACTCCATACTTATGAAACCAGTGTCTTTGGAGAGCTAGATTAATATTAGGGACATTGATATCAACATCGGGCCAATATTTTCTCATGTACTCGCTGCATTCTAGTTTGCATCGGTACTTGGATTTGTACAATGGATGAGGCTGAGTATAATAGGAACCTGGAGAGACAACTGGAAACATTTTTATTGAGAATTTAATTTTTTTAAAGGGTGAGGACCCTGCGCTGATGATTTAAAGTCTTAGGGATGTGGTAGCACGTTGCGGATTGAATGTGGGGAGAAGAATGCAGATTATTTTCTGATTGTTTTAGAAATGTTATGGGTGGATTTGGAGCTGTTATGCTCAGAGCATAAACCCTCAGAGCATAACAGTAGGACACCTGTTATGCTCTGATTCTGTCAGGGATAATATGGATGGATTTAATGGGATTATGGAGGACGTTTTGTGAGCGAGTGCGACCCCCCTTTTTTCTGATTCTGTCGGGGATAATATGGATGGATTTAATGGGATTATGGAGGATGTGAAAAATTTTGTCCCAAAAGCCCCCTCATGCCTTCTACTTTGCTTCGAAATTCTTGCTGATTTCTACTGCCTTCTTTAAGGTGAGGTCAGAGCTTTCCTTTAGCAGCAGAGTCCTTAGCGGCTTTGACGTGCTCTTTAGGACTATCAGATCGCGTAGCAGACGATCCTCGAAGCTGAGCTTCACTGTGCTCTCATTTCCTTCAGGCTTGTACTCGACGTGCAAATCACAGGACTTTGCTGCACTTTTTAGACGACTGTAGAAGGAATCAAATGGTTCTTTCTCTATCTGGCTAACTGCAGGGGACAGCAGCTTGTAAGTCTCGTGGACGCTGTTGGTTGCACCTTGGAATAGAGAACTGAGCGCTTCCTTCGTTGCCTCGTAGCCTGTTCATAGCTTACAGTCTGCAACAACTTTCGGATTTTCGGCCCTGCTAGAAGCAATAATGTTGCTTGCTTCTTTTTGTCAGCTATTATTATACTTGCACTTCCATGACAGCTCGACTTCCTGCACATAGTCGTTCCACTTATCTGCATTGTTGAGCGGATCTTCGTCTGGATCGAAATGCTCAATGCTGTAGAACTGTGCTGAGGCAATCCTGTACAGTATTTTCTTAATAGTACATCCTCTACTTGCGAGCGTACATGTAGCTTTTCTCTTTTCACCGCTGCCACCAATGTGGTGTTCGTGTGGCCAAGCAATCTGAAGTTTCTCTTGGCGGTCGCGTGTAATATAAAGAATAAAATACTCTATGGTACAAACATAGTTAAATGAAAATGAACAGTCAGTCTGGGGATACCACAAGTGCCTACTAAATGTAATCCATATACACCTAAGTGTAACTATGCGGAGTAAATAAGTATATTTGGGTACCCTTAAAATACTGCACCTGGCAGCCCATATCGTTAAATGCACGCTTGCATTTATGATTTCAGTTATTACACGTAGCTCTATACCATGCCAAGGACAACTTAAATTACTTGTTTGAGTAGTCACTGGCTCCACTATAACTGATTATTTAGACGATAAACCACTACATTTACTTATACATATAAAATATATACATTTGTCCTTCGTTGTATGTCCTGTACATCATATATTCAGGTACATATGCATGGTACATGCAGTAGGTGCACATATAAAATTATTAAAATACTAGAATATCGAAAGAATCCAATTCAATATGAATTAATGCATCGTGATAATAACTTTTTTCGTTAAATGTTTCAATCACAGTATAACAAACCAAAACTAATTTTGTGATAAAGCAGCCTAATAAAAAACGCGTGAAAGGTTACAAAAAGCTAAAAGTTAGAGCAGTAAAAATACTGCAAAAAATAATGTAGTAACATTTGTGTTACTCCTGAAACTAAGACCCTTTTAACTCTTACATTTACTTCGAAATTATATGCATTGTATGGTCTATATTCTAATTATTTTCGTCTATATGTTACCAATTATTAAGTTTGACGTCACGAAAGATTTCCTTCACTAAAAACAATAAATAAACCACATTAATTATCTATACAGAGTCCAGAATGATATAAATCACAGTAATATTAAAATTACATCGTTTTTAACTACCACTTTAAAAACACCTATACCGACTGAATGTCTTGTCCAGGACTCCAGCAGGGCATATCGTAAAAGT
>NIVC01004035.1:40000-42500 GCA_002269645.1 Macrostomum lignano | reverse complement strand
TAAAAACATTCTTCACTTGTTAAAATTATTCCTATATGTTGTTGTATTAATCGACAACTTACTGAAGTACTACTAGAAAGTAGTAAATTAGTAGTAAGTAGTTAAAAAGCCATAAACTTTCCTTGTGAAAAGTACTTTTTAGACACCGACTTAAAATTAGTACTATTTGTACTTTAAATGTTTCAGTGTCCACCGAAGCCACTCCCGATAAACGAGCGGTGAAGCTGGTGCCTCTGCACGAGAAGGGCATCACAGTGCTCACACAGACGGATGAGTGAGTCATTGGGATCTGGGGATAAGTTTGGACTCTGAGAACTGATGGTGATTTTGGCAAGGTGGTAAAAGAAATGGCATCCGTGATGGAAACCGTTGATCTGTGATAAAAGAGCAGGGAATCAATCGGGTAATAGACAGGGGTAATAGACAGGGAATCAACCGGGGAATAGACAGGGAATCAACCGGGGAATAGACAGAGAATCAACCGGGGAATAGAATAAATAGTGATTAGAATTGACCAGGGCAAAAGATTAGAGGACGGCGTTGCTGGCAGAAGAAAAACAATCCAACAGGAAAAACAGGCAATCTGACAGGGAAAATGGGCAATCTGACAGGGAAAACAGGCAATCTGACAGGGAAAACAGGCAATCTGACAGGGAAAACAGGCAATCTGACAGGGAAAACAGGCAATCTGACAGGGAAAACAGGCAATCTGACAGGGAAAACAGGCAATCTGACAGGGAAAACAGGCAATACAACAGGGAAAACAGGCGATACAACAGGGAAAACAGGCATACAACAGGGAAAACAGGCAATACAACAGGGAAAACAGGCAATACAACAGGGAAAACAGGCAATACAACAGGGAAAACAGGCAATCTGACAGGGAAAACAGACAATCTGACAGGGAAAACAGGCAATCTGACAGGGAAAACAGGCAATCTGACAGGGAAAACAGGCAATCTGACAGGGAAAATGGGCAATCTGACAGGGAAAACAGGCAATCTGACAGGGAAAACAGGCAATCTGACAGGGAAAACAGGCAATACAACAGGGAAAACAGACAATCTGACAGGGAAAATGGGCAATCTGACAGGGAAAACAGGCAATACAACTGGGAAAACAGGCGATACAACAGGGAAAACAGGCAATACAACAGGGAAAACAGGCGATACAACAGGGAAAACAGGCATACAACAGGGAAAACAGGCAATACAACAGGGAAAACAGGCAATCTGACAGGGAAAACAGGCAATCTGACAGGGAAAACAGGCAATCTGACAGGGAAAACAGGCAATCTGACAGGGAAAACAGGCAATCTGACAGGGAAAACAGGCAATACAACAGGGAAAACAGGCAATCTAACAGAGAAAACAGGCAATCTGACAGGGAAAGCAGACAACAGACAAGCAGATAAAGAATCGAACCCACAACTACCGCCACCAACAGGATAATTGTCACCGGTGACACGGCCGGTCACGTGAAGTTTTTCGACCAGAACCTGCAGCTGCTCTACTGGTATCAGCACTTCAAGTTTGGCCCAGTCAGCTCCATCTCGTTCAAGTACCAGAGCTTGCCAGCGCAGACAGGAGCGGCCAACGACGACGATAGGCTATCCTTGAAGAGTCAGCCGACAATGGACCCGCTCTATGACACGGACGCCACAATTCCCGCTAATCCCTTCTTCGTGCGCGACTTCGTGATTGGAACTTCAAGCGCGGTCTTCGCCAATGTGGACGTCAGGGAGAGTCGGGCGCACATCATTCACAGGGACTTTGACGCTGCAGTGCGCGCTATCGATGTGCACCCGACCATGTGAGCCGCCGGCCTGGGGCTTGGGAGCGGCAGGGGATGAGGGAGATGCTGAGAGATTCTTGATGGTTGTTTTGTTAGTCAGTCAGGTAGTTAGTTAGTTAGTTAGTTAGTTAGTTAGTCAGTTAGTTAGTTAGTTAGTTAGGTAGTTAGTTAGTTAGTTAGTTAGTTAGTTAGTTAGTTAGTTAGTTAGTTAGTTAGTTAGTTAGTTATTTAGTTAGTTAGTTAGTTATTTAATTAGTTAGTTAGTTAGTTAGTTAGTTAGTTAGTTAGTTAGTTAGTTAGTTAGTTAGTTAGTTAGTTAGTTATTTAGTTAGTTAGTTAGTTAGTTAGTTAGTTAGTTAGTTAGTTAGTTAGTTAGTTAGTTAGTTAGTTAGTTAGTTAGTTATTTAGTTAGTTAGTTAGTTAGTTAGTTAGTTAGTTAGTTAGTTAGTTAGTTAGTTAGTTAGTTATTTAGTTAGTTAGTTAGTTAGTTAGTTAGTTAGTTAGTCAGTTAGTTAGTTAGTCAGTTAGTTAGTTAGTTAGTTAGTTAGTTAGTTAGTTAGTTAGTTAGTTAGTTAGTCAGTTAGTTAGTTAGTTAGTTAGTTAGTTAGTTAGTTAGTTAGTTAGTTAGTTAGTTAGTTAGTTAGTTAGTTAGTTAGTTAGTTAGTTAGTTAGTTAGTCAGTTAGTTAGTTAGTTAGTTAGTTAGTT
>NIVC01004035.1:0-35000 GCA_002269645.1 Macrostomum lignano | reverse complement strand
TAAAAATTGGTTGGCGTGGCAGGGGTAGAGGTTCTGGTGGATTTGGAACTTTATGCTTGGAGGAATATGAAACAATAAATAAGTCTTGTCTTTAAAAATACATTTAAATGCTTCAGCTTAACTTACTACTGAACTGAAAGTAGCTTGCACGCAAATGTGCTGAGTGGCCCATCCATATAGTTATTCTAGTAATCTGTGGTCGAGTCTTAGTTGCTTAGAATTAAGCCAAAGTTTCTTAAAAGACAAAGTTTCTTCAACCCTATCAGCAAATTCTCTCATACTGACCAGATTGACAACATGATGAACGAGATCAAGTTTAGTCGCTACGTCGACACCGGAGAATACGTCACCGACATCGACTTGGGCGAGTTCATTCGGCGTAAGTTTAGCCACTGGGCAGTCCGTTTAACAGTGCAAAACCGTGAAAAATGGCAACTAATAGCTGACAATATCTCACCATCTGGACCTTTCTGTATTAACCTGTTTTTCGAGCTATCGTTTTTTGCGAAATTCTACCGAAGACAGTAGGCAAAGAACCGGCCTCCAATAGCCGGCCTCCAATAGAGTTTGCATAATAAGCAAAAGTAGACTTCTGCTTGAATTGTCTAAGAACTATTCTGATAAAAATGCCCAATAATGTACATGTAATGCTACGCTCATAGCTCTGACTTTCACTGCATCTCATTAGCAACATGCTCTGTAATCAATCTCCACCCTGCAGTGTACGTCAACCACAGGCCTATCTTCGGCCTGTCCCTCGACCGCATCTTCAAAGCCTTTAAAGTGCTGGGCGAAGCCAAAGGCGAAGAGTTCCTGGTTGATCGGGGCGACATTCTCGACTTGCTGCAGAATAGCGGTGAGTTAAACTGGGAATAATAAATTTTCGCAGAATCAACTTACGTAATTTTGTCCCCACTGCCAGCGGAAACTCTTTCTAATCGTCAGGGCATGTACACTCTCTGTGACTTCGGGGTTGCGCGTAATTGGCGTGAATGAGTTGATGAGTTGATGACGATGAGTTGATGAGTTGCAGTGAGAACTTCGGAGTCCTTGGATAATCTGGTGCAAAATCACAGATTGCATCCTGTTGCAGCTTTCACCCGTACTGGGACTATTGAGGTGATCGTAACGCAGCATAGACCGGGCACCTTATCACTTACATGTAGTGCAGTATCATTAAGAGGCAGTGAGAAACTTCAGTGGATAGAATCTTAAGAAAACCTTGTAAGAATTTCACGGCGACAAGAACTAACTGAAACTGACTCTACTGAGCATCAGATCTTGAGCCATACTCTGCATCACAAGCCCTAATCTGAGTTCCAGATGAAAAGCCGTGTAAAGAGGATATACATGGAAGTGTATACTGAACCAATCGATTAACACTAGACTCCTCCATCCTACGCTTCCGCAGGCGAGCACATGACGGAGTACGAGCTGGCTGAGTACCTCACGACCTTGCTCGGCTTCAACCCGGAGGGCGGCAGCTTCGAGCTGGAAGAGTTCAACCCGGCCACGGCCGGAGACCTCATCGACGCTCACATACCGGCCAGGATCGGCGCGTCCGGCTTCGTCGAGGATCTGCTCGGTTTCGGACCCGTGGCCGCCCGGCAGAAGTCCAGCCAGGCGGCCGGCTCGCGGTCGCAGTCCGCCAGGCCCAAGAGCGTCCAGATCAGCAGCAGCGAAGCCCAGACTCTCTGACTGAATAGCAGAAGACGGCGGACTTCTACTGACCTGACAAGACTCACAAGTAACCGCTACTGTGTGAGGTGAAACTTTATTAATTTTAAAACAAAGTTGACTCCGTGCTTTATATTCTTCAGATGTACGTGTAAATTTAACTTGCTGAAACTGCCGAATCCATTGTGTGATCTATACTATAAAAGTACTATATTAGTTCGCTGCCAGTGGGTGGTCTTTGGGCTGCAAAAGTAGACATTCAACCAGCAAAGGAAGCAAGAGTTGATGAATGAAAATTCTATCAATAAGGCAAAGGGCTATGACTTTCCGTAACAATGTGTCTTAGTACGAGTACAGTACCATGTTGGCTATAAAAACTTTCCGTTTGTTAATTGAAAGCTGTGTAAACAAGTTAAAATTATTTTGTTGAAAATTTAATATTACTAAGCGATTTTTTCGAGTAGTTTCTATATCAAAATAAAGTTTTCATTTATTATACTTCAAAGACTAAGTTGAATATTACAGTATTTTTTACGAATCAAGTTGTGACTTTTCGTTATTTTTTCGGGGAAATTCTTATTGTCATTTTGAATATATTGACTAGTATCGATAATGTCAATTATTACTCATTTAGGTGCCATAAATTAGCTGGATCAGTTAAAACAAAAAATCCGAAAAAATGAATAAATCACAAATTAACTTTAATATTACTTAAGCTATTGCTTTCATATTTTTATGTTTTTTGTCAGCACCAACAGCATACAAAGACAATAAAAATAGATCAGTCAAATAGAAAAAACTCACACGGGAGCAATAAAAGATTTGTAGCCCCGATAGTCTAGATCCATTTAGGCGCTACAAGTGCGTTTGAGATGATTCGCAGATTCTAAAATTTATTACTTCCCCCGCAGAAGAGGTCATCAAAGTCATGATAACCGAGAGGGGACAGCGCTGTTTATGGGTGCGCTCTAGCACTCGGTGTGGCTAACAGAGACAAATAACTCAATAAAAATAATGTGCACTTTCATTGACTACTAATATCAATAAACTGCGAAAGCTGCTACAGATTACCTGTAAATTTTGTGGCTACTGCATTTGGCAGACTAAACAGCTGATGAGTCTAAAACAGGGAAAGCTGATTATCAAACAATAAACTGTCAAACAGGAAAACTCAGCAGTTGACATCCCTTAATCAGCTGTTCTCAGTGCAGGAGCGGTTTTCCAGTGTCTGCTTAACTCTTTAATGCCGGCTGCCACAGAGCTGAAGGAATGTCCTGGCATCCGCTTGATACGCTCCAGCTGTCTTTTGGGTGGCGGCTTCAACAGTCTCTGCCAGTCGCTGTCGCAAGGCTCAATTAAGTACAAGACCGTCACGTGTGGGCGTCTCAGAACCGATATCAGCAGTCCGATGGTGACCCCAATTGCTATAAAGAACACGCTGAAACTGCCTATTAGAACAAGCGATTTGCTGGAGTCTTGCGGTTCTTTTCTAGTTTCAGTTGAATTTTCGCTGCTGCTCTTGTTGTATTGCTGGCTCTTCGGCAGAAACTCGGAGACCGATGGGGGATACGGACACGGCTCGAAGGGCCAGGGCTGCTGGCTGCACTCCCTGGTGTCTGCGTGCACTGCAGGGGTGTGGGCGGATTTGGGTGGAATGCTGGGATGATAATAATATGAATTGCAGGAATGCTTTGGGCACCCAGGGACTACTAAAACACGAGACGGGAAAGTGGCCAAATCATGCAGGAAATAGTGAAAATGGATGCTGAAAAAAACCAGCTTTCTTCTACGTTCAATTATAAATTCTAGGGAGCACTAGAAAAAACCAGCCGCCAACTATTTCAACTGAGCACATACAAGTGCACCAATACTGTACGCAGGCCCGCACTCATGCACACGCTCACACAGGGTGTACAGCGGCTGTCTTTTAATCGCAGTCAAACCACGGGTTCAGACGTTTTTAGCACTAGGCTACTCTGCGCCTTCATGCTGGGATTCTGAAATAATGTGCTTTATCTGGACAGATTCTAAGTGATGAGATGGATTTTGAAGTACTAGTAGATGGTTGGACTGTTAGGTGGATTGTAAACAATCGGGTGGGATCTGCGGCAGGATTGAATGTGTTCATGTATGAAATGTGTTCTAGGGGTTTATGAGGTTTATGTGGATTCTGAGGTACAGGTAAATACAAGGTCAAGCCACCCACTTGGCAGTGAAAAGACAAATAATTCGAGTCTCACCTCGAAGCTGGCACTCGTCAGTAGAGTGAATATTTGGACAGACATCCGCCAAGCAGCTGTCGTGGTCGATCTGATTAATTCGAAGCTGTAAAAATTTATAAAAAAGATAAAATACTGAAGCTATAATTATACTGATGGTGTAAATAAAAAAATCGATAAATGTCCATTTTTACCGTGATTCCAATGTGACACACTTTGGGCGAAATGTCTGACGGCAGTTTCCCCGTCATGTAGCAGTAACTGGAGCTGGCTATGCAGGTGGCCTGAGGATAAAATCGGTGCAAATTAAGGACGTAAAACGTGTGTATTTATTAGAAAACAGACCTGCACTACTGAATTTTGTGAGAATTAATCACCTCTGATGGATTAAATAGCTGATATTTTTCGGATCCACCAATGCTTAGAAAGTACACAAGCTGAGTCGCACCGAGCTTCTGATACTCGCTCATGGTTGAGAAGAACAGCATATACTGCTGTGGATCTGCTGGCGACAGAACTCCGAATAGCTTCGGCTCTTCGCTGCTCGACGCTAAAATAAAGTCAAAATGTCGGCTTTACGTTAGTAAAAGTGTAGACTAAAGCAGAGAGATACGACTGAGAGTTGACGAAGCCCCTTTGGCGTTTATTAGATTGATACGCAAGTGTGCAGGGGGCTCTGAGCGCTGATTAGCTCATATAGGCTATGCTCGACCCGCAGCCAACGAGGAAACAATTGCCATCATGCTTATTCTTCGGACAACTAAACACAACAACCAACAATAATGCATGGTCCTTGTAAAACAGCCCTGACAGAGTTTACATGGTGGGAATTTAGGTGTTTGGGTACAATACAAGTCCAAAAATTGATGTAGTTCGTACAGCGCGAGAATCACACGCGTTACCCTGTTTAGCTACTTTGCCCCTTCCAGATTTTTGGCAGAAGGGAGAAATTTCCACATTGAAGCATCGATAAACTCTCATAAGGTAAAATGTACTTCAAATAAGTAAATGTGCAGCAAATATTTAAGGATTCAAAACCGTCTATTGAATTTTACACTCACAAAAGATTAGACAAGGAATACTACATTTGACTAATCGCAGCTAACAAGCTGTTATGTTTCCTTGTTAATCAAGCAAAACAGCAATCTAAATGTTTTTCTTACCAGGTCGACTACACAGCGACAACAGCACAGCAATAATACTGGCTACAGTTTTCATTTCGAAAGACGTATGTTGTTTTCTGTGCGTCGCTTTGCTTCTGTCTCTACTGCAATTCATTTTATGTGTAGATGAGGATGAAATTTTCGGTAAGAAAGAAAGAAAAAAGTTGAGCATAAAGCAACGACGGAAAAACAGTCAAGATAAGAGAGAGAAAAAGAGGCTAGAGTGTACACTGCCCGGTTTGCGTACTGTCGACTCCATTGCACATGGTAAATGCACCGGTGCTTGATACTTGGCATACTTGGTATACTTGGCAGTAGCTACGAGGGTACGAGATATGAGTGCGCAGCTGTTTCTCGGTCTTAGCAAAATGACACCTCCCTTATCTGGGGTTTCAAGTAAGAAGCAAGCTTGTCGAGTGCGCCAATTATATGCCGGCAGTATATTTTAACTAGGATCCGTAATGCTTAAGAAGAGCCTGAAAATTGTTTTGTATTTTTCTACAAAACCTAAAAAAACATTCATTATTCTAGAGACAATTCTTGTTACAAAGTCAGGATATTCGCTTCGGAACACATCCAGCAGAAACTGAAACTAATTTAAAAAAAGCTATAGCTTCAAGCCAAGATTCAAAAAAAATTGTTGGTGATAAACATTTACACTTCTTTTAGAGGCCAGTAAAATGCTTTATATTTTGGCACCCGGAAGCAAAATTATTGATTTCCACAACGGGTCACAAGGTGGTGTGGGGGGACAAGGAAATGGCATGTCTCCCGTAGCTTTTGACATGTCCCCCGTCAAAAGGAATACTTGATTTCTTTTTTTAACACAGTATGACCACTAAAGTCGACAAAAAGAGTCGACTTGTCTATGAAGAAGGTGGTTTAGACTGCCCCTGAATATTGTCTAGCCACTCATTATAACCTTCTAAGACGCCGATTCCAGGTACAATTAGTCGTTCTCTATGCAGCTCTGAAAGACACATAAAGAGATTACACGACGCTCCAGCTTTGAGTTAAACAAACCAATGAAAAAATTCAGGTCATTGTTTCATCGCGGTTGTGGTTTCCCTTCATTTTACTTTCTTTTTGCTTAACCTATAAGTCGCTAAATTCCGGTTCGGTCCCTTG
Organism: Macrostomum lignano; assembly: GCA_002269645.1. Classification (NCBI taxonomy): domain Eukaryota; kingdom Metazoa; phylum Platyhelminthes; family Macrostomidae; genus Macrostomum; species Macrostomum lignano. Next base: position 28,813 of record NIVC01004035.1, on the reverse strand, counting down.
TTGAGTTTAAAGCGTGTCGTGAGTTTTTTAAGCATTTCCTATTTCACCTTCACTCGTCTCTGTTTACTCTGTTTTCTCTCTGTCTCTGGTTCAATTTTGTAATTCCTATCTCTCTCCCCTGGCTTCTGATTGGCTCTCCATTCTTGCCTCTTTCCTCAGTCGTGCACTTCACCCCTCTTCGTCTAAATCCAATTGCACTCAAAGCCCAAAATAAATGCCCTAAATGAATCGGTTTGGGCCCTGCGCCAGACTCTCGTCTCTCTTATTATTATTCAAGTTAACTCAATTTAGATAGTTTTAATAGATTTATAGATTAATAGATTTAATTCTCTATATGGCGGCTAAACAAAATAAGTTAAAAATAGAAAAATTAGGTTGAAGGGCAGCGGGCACAGGCCAGTATTTTTTTGTCTTCGCTATTCCCGCTGTCGTCTGGTCTCGCTGTCCCTTCGCTGGCGCCTTCCAAAGCACGCAGTTTCATAGGAACGCCTTACACTGGCGCGATCATTGGCATGTCGTAAAGTTTAAAGAAGCCGAGCTGACAGTTACAAGTTACAAGTTCGAAATTGATTACACAAGTAGCCTTAAACATAACTGTACAGTTAGGTTGATACTGAATGATTGTCAGGGTACGAGAAGCATATCATTTATGCTATTAGATTACTGGTAAAATATATGACAGATTCAACCAGTGGAGTTCCTGACCCTGAAGCATTACTTTACTGAGTTAACTTTGCTGTGCTAAATAGAATTACATTTTATGTATGCATGTATTTAATCGCTATGTACTTTCGTCATTGTAATTATACTTTTACCCAGACGCAATAACAAAATATTTTAGCCATTATTCCACAGTTTTGACGTGTACCATAGACATTTGAATTGAAAAAATCCATCACTCAGTATTTTTGTTAATGAGGTAGGGTGTGTATATTTTGACTATACGAGCCGTTGTACTCGTAGTAGCTAACTTAGCGTTTAATTTCCAAACCAATCATAGAATTCCCTGTTCAAATTTGTTTAAATATCTAATTTTGTTTGAATTTTTGTTTGTTTGAATCTTGCCTTTTTGTTTGAATGCGTCCCCCATTTTTCCCAAAATTTAGTATAAAAGGAGGCGAGTTGGCCAAAATAAAAATTGATCTGGTGTTACCTGATTAACTATCGAGAACTCTTAGTAAGCAAACTTGAAGTTTTTGACTAAGACTTATCTCGCTATTTCTTTCATAAAAAGGAAAACCAGATGTCGTGGAGACCCTAGACCAGGATTCTAGATAGGAAAACCAGAGGTCGTGGAGACCCTAGACCAGGATTCTAGATAGGAAAACCAGAGGTCGTGGAGACCCTAGACCAGGATTCTAGATAGGAAAACCAGAGGTCGTGGAGACCCAAGACCAGGATTCTAGATAGGGCAGTCAGAGGTCGAGGAGACCCGGAACTAGGTATCTGGAATAGGGGAATTTGAGGTCGTAAAGACCCAGAATAGAGGTTAAAGGTGGGGATCTCGAGGTCGTACAGACCCTAAGAAAGCCGTACAGGCTAACAATAGACATTAGTGCTTCCAGCAACAAAGGCAATTAAAACACGAACTTGGCACAGAAACGAAGCAGGCCTCCGTCAATAAAAAAGTGTTTCGAACTTCAATCTACGAGTATATTTGGCTTAAAGCAAACTTAACACGAAAAAGAAAAAAAAATTCACTGCGAGAAGGCAAAGTGAGCCGCCAGTAGAGCGCGACGGGGGTTTAAAAACACCCCTGCCACCCAAGGGGGGGCAGGCGGCGATGTACAATCAACGCGCTGGGCACTAAAGCCGGTTTGTGCACTTTCGCCGCACAAACCAGTCCATTAGTGCTTCCAGCAACAAAGGCAATTAAAACACGAACTTGGCACAGAAACGAAGCAGGCCTCCAAAGCCAAACACAACGGGGGATAAGAGCAGCAGCTAGGCATTGAGCAAAAAACAAATCAGCGGGAAGACCACCGTCAAAAATGAGCACTAAGGGCGGAAGAAAAATGCAGAGAGGCCGCAGCAGTGGCAACACCCGAGCGGGGCAAGTAGCGCTCCACCGCCGAACTCTTCCAGTCGCCGATCCGCTGGATCTCCGCCACCGGCAGGCCCATGCGAGCTGCCCAGGTGGCTCCACCTCGACGCAGGCTGTGAGCCGAGTAGAGCTTGCCGCCACACCCAGCCCTCTGCAGCTTAGATTCAAGAAACCGGTCCAAGTCCCGAGCAGCTAGATGGCGCCGCTGTCCATTGCGATCGATGAAGGACCAGAGTGGCGCCTCGGCCATCGCCAGCTTGTTGACACACAGATGTCGGCGAATCGCCACTACCGGGCAGAGCGCGGGGCAGGCGGGGAACTTCGGAAGCAGGACGTGGTGGACTCGATCACGGAACTGAATAGTCTTGCCAAAGTCCACGCTTAAGAGGAGGCCGCAACGGTGAGGTGTCAGATTCTGCACCTTCATCCCACTACCCAACTGAGGCGACGATAGAAGGAGTGATGATTTTCGCAGCATTCCCCACCAGGCAGTGATGGTGACCGCCCAGCAGGCCAGTTGCCGATTGTCGCCCTTGTCAACCAGAGACCAAAGCTTTTGCAGCACCGACGGAGACATTGGTAGCTTCTGGTTGACCTGAAGCCCCAGCGCTCGCTTGCAGCCCCGCAGCAGATGCTGGGTGAGGGTATGCTTTGTCAGGTCCTGAGCGCCGTTCAGCCGAAACCACAGTGAAAGCGAGCTGACGTGACCGCGAATGCTACTGTAGGCTCGCAGGCGCGTGCCCGTGAGGCCAGCCAGGTAGTTTAGCAGCGTGGACACAGTACACCCGGCGGGGTCGAGTCCCTTGGCTGAGCAGTACGCGCGCCAGGACCGCACGTGTGAGCTGATGGCGCTTTTCGAGCGGGCCGCGTAGGAGGAACCGAGTAGTTCACGGGCTCGGTGGCTGAGGTGGTCTGGCGCAGTCTGGCGACCTGAAAACGGAGAAAAGCGGATGTGGCAGCAGAAAGCGTGTGCCGGGAAAGCGAGCAATTGGTGAGACGCATCAATGAGCCATAAAAGCGCAGCAAAAAATTCAACAACTGACTGCCCTCGTGCAGCCGAGACGCGGCGTCAGCAAAAATTTGAAACGGCCCTGGCACATGGTAAGCACGCAGCTGAATGTTCTGACGAATGCAAAGCAGCGCCACCGTCTGCAACAGCCTCAACACCAGAGGGCACTTGGAGACCCCATTGTTGATAATACAGCACGCTGCCATATTATCGCAGTAGATGCACAGCCGACAGTTGTGCAGGCGGTCCCGCCACGACAGCAACGCCATCAGAGGTATCGCAGCCTCCTTGTAATTGATAGGCAGATCCCGAAAAACAGCATCCGCGTCGAGATCCCAATTAACGTAGCGCCAGTCACTCACGCCCCCGGCAACCGCAGCACGGCAGCGCCGCCCACCAGGCAGGCGTCCGACTCGATCGCGGCATCGAAGTCGCCATTGAACCAGAGAGTCTTCCACCTTTGAGCTAGCAGAGCACACTTCCACCAGCGCAGCTGACTACGCAGGGCCGCATCCACCTCATCTTGCTGACCGACGGCCAAATTGTTAGAGCGCGAAATCAGGTCCTGAAGAAAGGGGCGACCGCATTCGATCACCTGCGAAGCCCACACCAGCCTGCCGATGATCTGCTGTAAACTTTGCTTGCTGATGCGATCCTTGGCAGCAGCATCGTCCAGTTGCTCTAAAAGTTTCTCCACTTTCTCGTCTGAAAGCCGCTTCAGGCCCTTGACGGTGTCGAGCTCCACACCGAGAAACGTCATCCTTTGCGAAGGCCGCTGACACTTCGTCCAATTCACGGTGAAGCCCAGTCTGGTCATCAGCGACGTCAACACATTAAAGAAGGCCTCGCACTCGTTTTGCAAACCGCAAAAGGCAAAATCGTCCAGATAGGCCTCAGTATTGACGAAGCCGCGGTGCACCATCATCAACTTGACCGCCTCGCTGAGATGATAGAAAGCCGTGACGGAAGCAGCAGCACCAAATGGCAGGCGCGTGTCCACCATGTAGGTGTCGCAAGCATCGCTACCTAGCCGAAACTTCAAACCGGTAAACTTTTGGTCGTCAGGATGGATCCCACATGAACGATAGGCTTCGCTTAGATCGACCTTGCACATAAAGTAATTCTTCTTAAGCCTCTTAGCAAAGTTCTGGACACAGGTGAAACGCAGTCTCTGCTCGCTCTCGTAAGCGGAGTTGACAGACTTCCCTTGCGGCCGGCTGCAGTCATGGATTAAGCGAACGCCACCGTTGGACTTCGGCAGCGCACCAAGGGCGCTGACTATGCGAGGTTTGTCACCAGCAGCACAGAGACGATAACGACCGAGACGAAGCTCATTAGCAATCTGACGCGCAACTCTGTCATGGTGCTTAAAAACCGATGAGTAGTTTGCCACTTCAACCAGCTCGTTGCCATGCATCTGACGATTGGTGATGCGAAAGCCACTAGCAACGCCATCAAGGATAAAAGCCATCCGACCGGGCGGGAGATCCAGCTTGGACAACTCCGCCTGCCACTGGGCCAGATTGAGATCAGAGGATAAAACAGGAGGAATAAAATTCGCGCTATGATCGAGTCAGTGTTGCGGTTTCTCCTCACCGCTCGATTCGTCGCGGTGGAAGGCTGCCTCAGAGTGCGCCAGGCCGCATCTTCGGCAGCGATGCAGGAACCGACAGCTCTTGCGTTCGCACCCGCGTATCCTGTTGTAGTCGAAGCAAACCAGTTGATTGCGCTTCTGGGCACCACCCCCGATTGCTGCTTCTGGGGAGCCATGAGGTACGCCGCAACCAGACTCAGGTCCGAGCTGTGCGACTCCCACTTGCCATCAGACGTTTGGCTGAGCCGGCACTCGTCATCAAATCTCATCACACGGCTCTTGTCGAAGCCCAGGTCCAACAACTCGCCAATGCGTGCGGTGTACCTGAAATAGTCTCTGAGCTCTGCCACATCCAATCGACCATGCTGATCCAGTCTGACTAGACGCCCGTCAGTCAGCATCTGAAGCATCGCCTGCGCATTGCCCGTCACCCAATCGCCTAACGACAGCGCCTCGACCGCCACTTCTTTAGACTTACTCTGGCCTAGAAGACACTGCTTGCGCTTGCTGACGAAGTCAACGATTCGGTAGACGCTACTGGTACTTCTCCCTGAGGCTCCCATGTTCTCATGCTGCTGCCCAACTTCATGCTGCACACATCCAGTTAGGCAATTTAGCAACTCACCCGGTACATCACGTGCCTCAGAACGGCCGACCCGTAGCTGCGCGAACTCGGATTCCAGCTGCGCTTCTTCTTTGCGCAGCTTCAGCAGACGGATTCGCTTCTCCGCCTCCAGCAGCTGTTCGTCCAGGCCGCCAGCCGCGCCAGACCCACCGTTCTCGACCTGTCGCCGATTTGGGGGGCTGCCCCCGCTGCTCGCTACCGCCGAGTTCTGCCCTGTAGCTCGCAGAATGGCCTGAACGTTCGTCAGCTCGTCACTCTCGACAGAGGTCTCCACGTCTTGAATATGGGCGCGAAGCCTTTGGACTAGTTTTGCTTTGTTGCCAGAGGTTGGCAAACCAAGCTCCTTTAGTTTCCCTCGCAGTGCTGGCACAGTTGTGGGGACGGAATCGGCTGACTGGCTACGGGTGCGGTTCATGACTCAGCAAAAGTTTCTATTTCTAAGTCAAAAAAATTCACTGCGAGAAGGCAAAGTGAGCCGCCAGTAGAGCGCGACGGGGGTTTAAAAACACCCCTGCCACCCAAGGGGGGGCAGGCGGCGATGTACAATCAACGCGCTGGGCACTAAAGCCGGTTTGTGCACTTTCGCCGCACAAACCAGTCCATTAGGCACTAGGAGATTAGATATTAGGGTCGTAGGTTAGTTGCCGCTGGACACCCTTGATCCTCGGAAAACGCTAGGCTTTCGGACTGAATTAAGGAATTAGACAGTGTCTTACCGCTCGGGCACTACACGCTATCACAAGGTTTCTAGGAAGCCGTGTGAAATTAGAAGTTTCTAGGAAAGAGTAATAGATTAGGGCTGCCAACGCTACTCAAAGTAGATATATTAGTGACAATTTATAGGATAGAGAAATTAGAACTAAAGAACTGCAGCAAATTAGTGAGATAATTTCAGTAGGAACCATAAGGGCTAGCATGAATAAATTTATTATTTATTCATAATAAATGTCACAGCTAGTGCAGTTTATCAGTTTGTAGTCAAAACTTGACAATGTAAAAATCAATTTGTCACCCAAAGTGAAGCATGCACAGTTCTCAAAGCCGCAGTTTCCAAAGATGCTCGACACTTTAGCCTGATGATTTGGCACTGCAAAAGGAGTTGGTCTATGTTGAATGTTTTCTATGAAAGAGAAATACAGGTGCTGGTAGAGTCGCTCGCTTGGCGAGAAGAATAAATAGAAAGCTTAATATCAACATTTGAATATGATTACAATTTCTAACAACTTCAACGCGTTTCGCACGCCATGGTGCATCGTCAGGATTTTATTAGAACGATTTGAGAAATTGAGATTGAAAGCGATTGATTAAATATTGGTTTTTGCAACGTACACAGGTAAGGAGGGTAAGATTGAAAACAATTGATTACAACTTGGCTTTAACAACATACATAGGTATAGTAGGTAGGAGAGAGAATTATAGATTGAGAATGAAAGTTAAACCAAATGTACACAATTCTTGTCCAGTGGTCAAAAGGCAGAATCAGGGGAGGTAGCTAGCTAAGGTAATTGAACGTCAAGCTAAGTGTACACAGCGTGCACGACTGTGTCACTCACTGTTCAGAAAACGCGGAGAACGTGACCTGCACCACTATGTTGTAATTGGGTGTTGAGATTCGGGGTCTGAGCTTTTATGTGCAGGGCCTCGAGAATTCTAAGTTTGGCGTCAGTATGGCTTTGGTCAATGATTTTAAAGTGTTCTTCTGGTTTGCAGTCATTGCCCGAAATATTTGTTCATGGCAATGACCTCCGGACAATGACCGGCCATTTTCTGGAGGTAAAAAAACAAGACTGGACAACAATACCATAGGCGAAAAAAGTAACACGAAGCGTGAAATTCTTATATTTATTGAAGTCCAACAAAAAATGTTCCAACAATAACACTGCTTAGTCAATTGAGTGCAAGTCTAACCTATGGTCATGTTCTCATCACGACAGCAGGAGAAAGTCCAGAAAATACGACGGTTGAGTCCATTACTCAAATTTGCAACCATTGAATGAACAGTTTTGAAGAAAACTTTTGAATCAACAGGTTTGGACAGACTACTTACTGCCTGGGAATCCCTCACACAAACCCCTTCACCCCCACTGAAAGTTTTGCCATAGACATTTCAACCCTCCATTCAATCAATAGCCGCGAGTGGAAATTTGGCCGTTGCCTGGAGTTCTCTCTTCCAGTTAACTTCATTGCAGGAAATATCTATGGCACGAATCGAAGTGGCCCAGAAGGAGGAGGCACAAACGTCTATGGCACGAAAGCCAAAAGGCGTGGAGAGTTCATGGCAATGACAATCCTATTGATTGAATGGAGGGTTGAAATGTCTATGGCAAAACTTTCAGTGGGGGTGAAGGGGTTTGTGTGAGGGATTCCCAGGCAGTAAGTAGTCTGTCCAAACCTGTTGATTCAAGAGTTTTCTGTCCATCATGAGCGACCCGATAATACATTATATTAATTGGGGTAACCTCCCGTGTGAGGACCTCGGCAACATCACGCAGGATGAACTGAACTTCCTCTCGGAATCCTCTGCCGTTGATCGGCACGACGAAGATTTCGATGCGTTCCTGAAGTATGTCCAAAATGGTCCAGCTGATACTGGGCTGCCAATGATCGATGGAGATGAAAAGATAGACGTTTCCGAGATGGACAGAATCGAGATCGAGAGTCTGCCTGAGGATACTCGGAAGCAGATGTACCAGCATGGCCAACGTTTTCGAGACTTCCTGGAAGGGGAGAATCTGCGCAACATTCAGCATGTCAACAATCCTACATTGAACCAATATCTTCGGTACTTCTACTTCAAGCTGAAGAAACAGGATGGCTCGTTCTACTCGCCGGCCTCTCTCATCTGTATCCGGGCTGGAATTCAGCGTTTCCTACGCATGGTTCTGAAGCTGCCTGTCGATATAATCGGTGGTGAGGAATTCAATTCCTGCAACGAGATGCTGCGTGTCAAGGTTCGTGATTTCCATCGAGATGGTGGCTGCACCAGGCAGTATGAACCAATTGAAGAAGGCGACATGCAGAAGTTGCGGTGCTACTTTGAAGGGACTACGGCTGAAATCGAGCAGGCTAAATTTCTGTTCTATGTTCTTTACTCCTTTGGAGAGCGTGGCCAGGAGCATCTGAAGTTCCTGAGACAAAGGGACTCGCTTGAATTGCACACGGATTCTGACGGCAAGGAGTACTACTGTCTTCCTGCTCTGCCAACGAAGAATAAGTCAGCCGATCCTGTGAAGGCGAAGGCCAGGCCGGACAACAAACAAGCTCGGATCTACGACACGGCCAAAGTGAGGAGATATCTACAACTGCTACCTCCAACAACCAAGGACAACCATCTGTTCCCGCGTCCACTATCCAACACGGATTCCAATGGACAGCCTATGTTCTCAACAAAGCAGAATCGCGGGGAGAACTACTTCCTGCGTTTCATGCGAAACTTGAGCGAGAAGGCCGGTTTGTCCAAGATGTACACGAATCATTGCATTCGGTAAGCCTTTTTCTTCATATTGCTTTAAACCAGTTGCATATTTTCTATGCAATACTTTATTTCTGTTGTAGAGTGAGCAGGATTGCTGATCTAGAGGCTGCTGGGTACAACCTGACTGACATCATGTCGATAACCGGTCAGGTTTCTGAGAGGACAACTCGCCGTTACCTGTCCAAGCGCCGTGATCGCTCGCTGCAGTCTACCAGTGAGGCTGTTTCTATGGCACTTGATTTGAATGGTTCTTCACAAGCTGTTGCGACTCCATTGCGTGAGAGTTCACCGGTGCCAGTACCTGTGTCGTCTTCCGTGCAGATCACCGGCATCAGTCATGACAATCCGTCGGTCAGGTACAGTTTCCACGACTGTTCATTCAATGGTTGCAAATTTGAGTAATGGACTCAACCGTCGTATTTTCTGGACTTTCTCCTGCTGTCGTGATGAGAACATGACCATAGGTTAGACTTGCACTCAATTGACTAAGCAGTGTTATTGTTGGAACATTTTTTGTTGGACTTCAATAAATATAAGAATTTCACGCTTCGTGTTACTTTTTTCGCCTATGGTATTGTTGTCCAGTCTTGTTTTTTTACCTCCAGAAAATGGCCGGTCATTGTCCGGAGGTCATTGCCATGAACAAATATTTCGGGCAATGACTGCAAACCAGAAGAACACTTTAAAATCATTGACCAAAGCCATACTGACGCCAAACTTAGAATTCTCGAGGCCCTGCACATAAAAGCTCAGACCCCGAATCTCAACACCCAATTACAACATAGTGGTGCAGGTCACGTTCTCCGCGTTTTCTGAACAGTGAGTGACACAGTCGTGCACGCTGTGTACACTTAGCTTGACGTTCAATTACCTTAGCTAGCTACCTCCCCTGATTCTGCCTTTTGACCACTGGACAAGAATTGTGTACATTTGGTTTAACTTTCATTCTCAATCTATAATTCTCTCTCCTACCTACTATACCTATGTATGTTGTTAAAGCCAAGTTGTAATCAATTGTTTTCAATCTTACCCTCCTTACCTGTGTACGTTGCAAAAACCAATATTTAATCAATCGCTTTCAATCTCAATTTCTCAAATCGTTCTAATAAAATCCTGACGATGCACCATGGCGTGCGAAACGCGTTGAAGTTGTTAGAAATTGTAATCATATTCAAATGTTGATATTAAGCTTTCTAGAAATACAGGTGCTCAAGTATAGTTACCGAACTTACAATTTGAAAGATGCATGTCTTGGTTAAGTTGGCTTGCGACTGATGAGCTTCTTTGGTACCGCAGTATCCAAGCTGGGATTCTTTGGGACTGTCGGCTGCTCGACTGAATCGATTGGCCGCTTTGAGACATCGCTTATAGCCGTCGAGGCGTTGAAGACTGCATGGTCGCATTTTCTTCCTGGGTAGCGCCGCACGGTTCGTTCAGTCTTCGACAGGAAGATTTTTTCAATTAATAAGCGCGGCTGTTTGACGAGACGCACCAGACATAGTTGTTTGATTGAAGACAAATAGCTTTTTTTCGCACTACTCGCTTTCCTGATTTCTTGTAAGACGCAAGCAAAATCAGCACTCATCAGTGTTGTCTATGGTCAAACTAAACCACACAACACAGTCGTCTATGGGTAAAACAACTCTTAACACAGCCAATTGAAGCATGATAAAAAGTGTGGAATAATGACAGCGACAAAAGTGTGGAATAATGGCCGCAAAAGTGTGGAATAATGACTGAGCGCTGAGTGAAAGTATAAATACAATGTACTTGTATAGTATGCAACTTCGTTGAATAATGGCCATAGGCACTCGAGTTTTGGCCATTATTCAACTCAGTTGCATACTATACAATCTACCATTGCTCGTTTACTCGTATGTTTGTGAGTCTCCATGAAATTGCGCGCGAGCTTCTGATGGTTATGCAAGCTCGTGCCTGCTCTCTAAAGCCCCAAGGTACTGACGAAACTGCGTGATTTTACCACTTAGTCATTGCATTTCGGATTTCGGAGCTAAAAGTGTAGTGTTTGAATTGCAGTCAAACAATATGTACTCTTATAGAACATGTGAGTAAGCTCGCAATATGGCAATGCCTTGATGGAAAACCAAAAGCAAAAATGCTTTTTTGATTCCAGTTCCTCTTCATCTTTAAGGTGCAGTGAACTGGCTATGAAAGTTATTATGATGTTTTAAATTGATAGCGGAGAAGCTGTCAAAAGAAAATATTTTATTGTCTACAAAAAAGTTTAAGATTTTAACAATGAAAACGCGCCACCATTCTAAGAAACTAAGCTAAAAATTGCAGTCAAACGCTACACGATAAGCTTTGTAAAAGTAGCTATAGGACTAACTAAAAAAGGCAATAAAATATAATAAAAAATTGAGTGGCAATTGTGTTACGACAATAAAAGCAGTGACAAAAAAGCGAAATGAATTAAGAGTTCAAAATTTAAGACGAAAAATTTCTTATTTCCTAAATTAACAGGTTTTGATAGATAAATTTTAAGAAAAAATGTAATAAAATGAATTTTTAAGATTAGTAAAATTAACCAAAAAGAGGATTATAGAAAGAGCTTCCTACTGCATTATATATCCTATTTTAGAGAAACTTCGACCATATGCGGACTAAAAGTAAACCCGCCCAATATTTATTTTACATTTAAGTTTTAGTTACGCCATTTGGTCGTTATGTGTAAAATATTGTTTAAACCGATATTGAAATGTTACTGCTTTAAAAAGCACTCAAAATCCAAAGATCTCCACTTCACAGATGTTGATTGAATTGTCCAGCAAACTGAATATTCCGAATTTGGTGCCGAAGACGTTGCACTGGAAGGTGGCCACGGAAAATTTCTCTGTGTTCAGTCGGTAGCACTCAGAGCCGTCCACCTGCAGGGACAGCTTTTTCAGTCGGTAGCTGCAGCAGTCCTGACGGTTGTAGATTGTGGCATGCGAGACAAAGGCGGGTCGGGACAGCTGAGACTCCCACCAGCCCAGCTGACCGTCAGCCGTGTGGGTGCAGGATCGATAATAGTAGTCCTGGTTCGTATCGCCATCGAATGCTCGCTCGCAAACTCCATCCATCTGGACTGAGCTCTGGTTGCAGCTGATGAAGCTCAGCTTCACTGCATCTAGAATGCAATTATAGCACAACTGCATGCATACATAGCTACATACATGTATGTGCACCGTGCTCTCAAACTCACCATTCCTGGCGGTGTAAACATCGCAGACATCCGAGCTCATCCAGGCGTCGTGGAAAGCATTGAAGTTGAAAAATCTGCACAGACCCTGCATCAGCCAGCTGAAGCCATAGCAGTCAGATCTTAGAGTGCAGAGCTCGGCGCATTTCAGCCTGCCGATGCCAGTCAGAGTATCCATGGCAACCAGAGCCGAGTTGCTCCGCATTTTGGCAGTGGTGAACATGACTATAGTTGTCGCTGTTCTAACAATAAGAGCTACACAGAGCAGCATTATAAGAGGATAATTGGTATTCATGATTGATTTTTTGTTAATTAAATTTCCAACAAAAAGACACCTTCTCAACAAGTCCCAGCTCCTGTTTATATAGTTACGAGTTTATGTCCACGTTTTTGCTTGCGGTTCGCTGATTGGCCAAATTTGATTGGACAATGACAAAAGCATTGAAGTTTAGTTTTCATTGTTTTCGGATTATAAAGGGGCTTCGGTTCGAAGCCTATTACCTAGATAGTCGTAGTATTATCGTAAGTTTGCTACTGTTTGCGTTTGTAAATTATAGAAGTACGAAAATAAAAAGAAAAGCTTTTAAGATCATAGAGAAAAACTAACTACGAGTAATTAGGACATGCCCAGGCTGCCCAAAACGTTCGTCCAACGAAAAGGATATTTATAGTCTAAGTGAATATTTCTTTTTTGCGGCCTAGTTGCATGGTACTGCACGCTTTCAATTTGATCATAGATACGGAAATCAGGCTTGCGAGACTCAATTTTTTTGTCTATGGTCGACACTCGCTGGCATAGCGGAGTTGATTTTGATCAATTTGATCATTCTATGCATTCAATGCACATTTTTAATGTCAGCGAAACCTGTTTTTAACTTGTTTTTACATCATATGATCCTCGGAGAGACTATGACGGCATTCAGGTTCCAGACGTCCATCAATGATCTGGTGCAAAGCGTGACGAGTCGTGGTGATGTACCTGATAGCGAGGAGTTCTGTGTGATCATGTGATCATGGATGGAGCCCGTTTTCATCATGGAGTGACAATCCCAGATCAATTTCAGCCCGATTGGCGCCTGGTGACATTGCCTCCATACTCTCCAGTCCTCAATCCTGTGGAAAACGCGCACGCCTGTCTGAAGGCACCATCAAACGCCAGCTGACTCAACCACAACTGCAAGAAGAGCTGGACACTCCGCCTGATGGTCATTCGCTACGAGAGTGGCGAATCCTTGTCCTACAGAGGGTTGCAGAGGACGCAACCCGTGGGGTGAAAGTTGCAAAACGCGGAGGCGGTACCGGCAGATGCGGAGGTTTATTTCAGCCTGACTCGACGACATTCAACGCTAAAGCTTTTATTTGTTTATTGTAATGTTCTGCTTTAGATTTTCTCAATGATAAGTAAACGAATTGTGCTATAGCACTGGATATCTAACGTTATATGATTAGAATGATCAAATTGATGCCCCCAGGATTAAATTGAACTCCGCTATGCCAATGAGTGTCGACCATAGACAGTAAATTTTCAGTCTCGCAAGCCTGATTTCCGTATCCATGATTAAAATGAAAGCTTGCAGTACCAAATAGGCCGCAAAAAGGAATAGTCGTATTGTTCGTTAAAAAACTTTGGAACAATGTGGGACATTTAATGAAAGAAAATACCGCACATTTGCGGCTCACTTGCTCTTAGTAGCGTCACATGCATGTTTGTATATATGAAAAAAGAATAGATGAATTAGCCGAAAACTTGTTGAAAAAAGCTGTAAATCGGTAAACTGACCTGATCCATATTGTAAAAATTTTACATGCATTACACATGTAGATATACGATGAAAGCTTAAATTCGCTGGACGACGATAAGAAAGCTGAAACTGCTGTTCTGCTACATATACGGGCGTACATGCAGCTCTTGAGCTGATTGAAATTACAATTTTAATCAGGTATCTTCGTTATAGTTGCACGTACGAGTACATTTAATGAGCTCATTAAATTAAATTAAATTAAATTAAAGAGTGACTTACGTACAAAACTAAATTTAGATGTAAACTCAATTGGAACAATTTGTTTGTCAACTAAAGAGCTGAAATGTCAAGGTTTTATCTATAAAATTCCTTCAAAAGATAGTCGGTTTTGCTTGCCTACTTTAACACCAAGTGGTATTTCTATAGCCTTAATATGTCATATAATTCAAGTTTCAAATAAATGGGTTCTTGTTTGCAACAATGTAAAGACAAAATTTTCTTGCCATAACAATAGCTTCTTGTGTACTATTGAAAGTGACAATATAATGTTCATTGAACCCACAAATCATTTTAATCATCAACCAGTTACTTTGCTTATTTTCAATGGGAAACTATTTTCTACTCTAAAATATTATCCAATATGGACTTCTATAGATGATTAAATTAATAGTAAATGTGTAGCTATTATATGTATAGTGAGGCAGGATTTAATTAACCTATAATTAATACTAACAGTAGTTAAGCGCGAACCAAATTCTCAACCAATCAAATAATTTCTTTAGTTGTTTAAATGCTATCCCTTTTTTTGTTTTAATTCTTGCTAAATTTGTTTTAACTCACCAATTTTGTTTTAATGTAGTCCTTCTTCCCAAAATATTTAGTATAAAAGGGATCCGGGTCAACTCTAAAATAAAATAACCTTTTCTTGTTTGGCATTTTGCTCTTAACAGTTCTTGCTGTTTGTGAGAAGCTCTTAGTGGAACAAATTAAATTTGGCTAAGACTCATCTCGTTATTTCTTTGAGAATAGGGAAAATCGAGGTCGTGGAGACCCAAACTAGGGATCTGAATAGGGAAACTTGAGGTTGTGGAGACCAAGAACTAGGGATCTGAGTAAAGAAACTTGAGGTCGTGGAGACCCAAACTAGGGATCTGAATAGGGAAACTTGAGGTCGTGGAGACCCAAACTAGGACCTGAATAGGAAATCCACCAGAGGTCGTGAAGACCCAGGATAGAGGCCAGAAGGAGAATCTCGAGGTCGTACAGACCCTAAGAAAGCCGTACAGGCTACAATAGACATTAGGCGCTAAAGAGATTAGGCATTAGGGAAGTAGATTAGTTACCACTGGACACCCTTGATCCTCGGAAAACGTCAGACTTAAGGACTGAATTAGGGAATTAGACAGTGGCTTACCGCTTGGGCACTACACGCTATCACAAGGTTTCTAAGAAATCGTGTGAGTTAGGAATTCCTAGAAAAATTCATAGTTTAGAATATTTAAAGTAGGCATTTAGTGATATTAGACGGGCAGCTAGGTCTACAACTTGGTGGCACGGTGAAATATTAGGACAGGAGTTTCCCCTAGAACAATAGTAAAATAAAGGTTATTGCTAACTTACAAATAAATACAAGGATTGCCTTGCCTCAAGCACTAGGAAATTTGCTCTCCAATTTTAATAGATTTCTGGTCTATATGTATAACAATTACCTTTTTATGACAGATTGGCTTGCCCATTCTTGATTAGGCTAGACCTATTAAGTGGATGCCGGTTTTCGAATTATTTCCTTGCCTAAAATGTATTCATTCTGCTGTACTGTCAAAATGTTGACATTTGAAGTTGAAGTTAAAGCCTACAAGTAAATCATATTGTACTTAAGTCTATGCTGGACTTATCAATTGATCAAAAAACAAAATAAAAAAGGTTTAAAGCCCATTCATATCCATCCATCTTGCTCTTAAGTTTATGTAAGACCTTTAAAGTAAAAAAAAAATTAAAATACAAAAAATTGCACTAGGTAAATTATTATTTGCACTTCCCTCCCCACTTTTTGACTGAGTATGTCTTACCAGATCTATTCTGATTGGAGTTGTTTCAATCTACTCTCATTTCAGCTTCGAATCTGCAACTTCAACGAGGAGAGTAAGAAGCTGTTACCAGCATCTGGGCTCTCCCTCGCCGAATTAAGAACTAAGGGCTGCACTAAATTAGGCATAGAAGATGCTGAAAACGTGCGCATCGTTACAGCCGACGGGTTCGAAATCGACGATGACGAAATTATAGCGGAGGTAGCTAAAGAAGGAGGGAAATTTTTTTCTCCTTCAAGGTGAACTGGTCCCAGTGCCACCTAGTCAATTGCTGCCTGAACCGTCCACTGTGTCTAAAGTGGATCGGACACCGGATGCAGCGAACATAGCTGCAGCATCTGATCTGACAGTATTAGTGACACCCAATCGAGTCCAGCAAACCCCAGCCGATACTTTGATGGCTTGGCCTGCGGTGTACTCGCTTCCTCGTATGGATTTCCTTAGCGATGCTCTTTGCGAACTTCGAATGCACCCTGATAAGGGTGTGGATTTCAAGCTGAACTCAGCATTTGTTAATAAGTTCCTAAAGTTTATTGTCGACGACGTCACCTCGAAGTATTTGTCACCAACTAATCCGTACCTATCATCGAGCCAATTAACGGACATCTGTACGGCAATCATCACCTCGTATCCTGGCTTAAAAGACCGGTCTCAGGATGGGAGCTCAAGCTTTTGGCGTACGAAGGTTGTTCGCCGGTTCAAAGAACTTCGATTCGTTGGTAATTTTGCCGACAAAGACAGTCCCATCATGCAATCCAGACGTCAAAAGCATGGGCGGAAGAAGGTGAAGATTACCAGCAGTGCCGGTCTGAGTGGAGTTTTGGGGCATCAAAACTGGCCCAAAGTTTTGGCCTGGCAATTGAATTAGGTGACTGCATACTAATCTCGGTATACCAACCAGTCAAAGGCGTCGAAGGCTACGACAAGACAACCTCAGAAATACGGAATGAACTCGAAAGACTCATGACAAGGGTAGGACAAAAGAAGGCCATTTTCATCGGGGCGACTTCAATGCATCAGTAGGAAGCAACAATACAAGAATGAACCCGAAATCTGGAACCCCGTTCACCTGCATAGGAAAATGCAACATGCAAACGGCTAACGAACAAGGAATATATTTAATGCTGTGGATGGAAGAGTGGAACCTGGTATGGACAAGCTCCTTCTTCAAGCAAAAGTAGGGGGCACTTGGAAACACCCAAAAACGAAGAGATGGTACGAACTGGACGGTTTCCTGGTAAGAAAAGACCAGAGGCACAAGACCGTGAGAAAAGTGTACACGGACCACAGCCCGAACCTATCAGATCACCTACCGAAGGTCTTTTGGATACACCCGAACTTGACAAACAAATCAAGAAGATCATCAAGAAGAACAAGGCGACAGCGATAAAGAAGCAAAAGAGGAAGAGGATCCAGTGGGAAAAACTAATTTAATCAGGTCAGATATGCGAAGCCAAGCTGTTGCTGCTGGAGTTGCAACCAAACTTACTGATGCGCAAATTGCCTAAAATTTGATTCTAGAGCACTCTGCTCAGCCATTTCCAGTATTCATCAACGTTCAATGAGGCTTTTTAAGTTAAACTAGAGTAGTAGGGAAGATATGCTTTTGCCCTACTGTCAGTAGTTAAAGCCAGGGAAAATATTCATGGTAGCGTTAGATCGCAAATTTGCGGCTTTCTTATAATTATTGATAAGTTCTTTGTTGTTTTCCTTTATTCTGGTTGCTGGTTGCCTTGGTAACCAACAAGCTTTAAAGTATTGAGATACTACAGGTATCCACAGTGTGGGCCTTCGGGTATCTCTTGCTTCACTGCGAGTTGGCATCTGGGGTGGCCACCTACCTGGCGTCCGGCACCGGCTTCTGCTGCAGCATCGCTCTTCGAGCAGGCACTTCTCGGCGGCTCTCGGCTCTCGGCGACTCTCGGCGACTTTTGGCGGCTCGGCTCGACGGCTCGGTCAGGCGGCTCGGCGGCGGCGGCGGCTCGGCGGCTCAGCTGCGGCTTCAGGCGGCGCCAGGCTTCGCCCAGCGGTCTGCAACCGGCCGGCCGGCGGCGCACGACTTCTGCAACGAGGCGCCAGGAAGCTGCTGTTTAGGTTTTTCAGTAGCGTAATAGAATAAGGACATTCTCTTGTATTTAGCCGACCTAGGTCTACTTAAAGTAGTATTATTTAAGTTTTAATTTTATTTATACAGTTTTAAGTTTTAAGTTTTAATTTGTTTTAAGGACTTTTCTTGTATCTTGGCCTATGGAAATCGAAATTAATAGCAAACGGTGCTCACGAGACACTGACTCGCCGCCGACGGTGTCGACCAAGAAGGTGAACAACCGAGACTCTGCCGGCCCTGTCCGCAGATCCGAACAACGAACCATGCTGTCTCCGTCAAACGCGCCACTGCCAGAAACTCCACCTGGTACCTCAAAAGGTGAGCTGCCTCCTTCTAAAAGGGGTAGTCTAGAAGTCATGAAAGCTGAAGGTGTAACAACAATTATTAGACTACCAAAACCAGACAAATCAGACAGCAAATCATACAATCTACCAAATAATTGCAACATTAGTTACCATCCATCGGCTCTAAAAAATGCGACAATCAAATTTTGAAAATTCTCGTTGACGAGATTCAGGCGAAAGCCTTTCACCACCACACCAACGGTAGACCGGAAGCCCGGAAAATCGTTTGGTTTGGACCAGAGTACACCTATGGTGGTACTAAAATTAGTGCCAATGACAACTGGCATCCCCTTGTCACTAGCCTAGCCACCTGGCTCAGAGTCGAGTACCAGCTTCCCGTCTTCAACTCATGTTTGATCAATTTCTACAAAGACGGATCGATCAACATCCCCTGGCACTCTGATGACGAGGTAGAGTTAGGGCCTAACCCGACTATCGCATCCATCTCGATTGGCGCAACGCGCGACTTCCACATGCGCCCCAAGGCTCAACTAACATCGCATGGTCTCAAAGACTCGCCAGTGGCTCGCTGCTGGTAATGAGCGGTGCAACACAATCGCACCTTCAACACGCGGTCCTCAAAGACCCCAAAGTCAAAGAGCTCAGAGTCAACCTCACGTTTAGACTTACGCACGATGCTAGGATCCCGGAAGAACTTCCTGTCTCTGACCAGGCAAATCCTTGTATCCAACCAGTCGACAACAGCATCACTTGCGATCTTGATGATGAAGACTCGGTTCGCCGACGGGCAGAGCTGGAAGCGGAAAATTTGAGACGAATTAGATCGCGTTCAAACAGTAGCACGGGGCGCAAACCTAGCAGTCAGCAGCCAACCACTCAAATATCTCAACAAAAAAACATGCAAATTGCTCACGAACAGCAATCAACCATTAGCAAGCACAACTTGCAGCAACAAGCCAGCATGCAAATGCAGCCGCAGCAGCCGCCATCTGACAACTCACAGCAAACGCTCATCCACTTGACGCCGCCGACAACAACACAACAGCAACAACAAACTGAAACTAAAACAACCTGCAATAGCCAACCTAGCCAAACTAGCCAAAATAATCAGCTAAATCAATCTAAAACTCAAAGCCAAACTAGCCAACTTAGCTCTAATCTAACCAGCCAACCTAACACTGCAAGCAGCAACTATCAACTAAGAACTAATGACAATTCAAAACCTAAAAACTCAGCTCCAGTCATCTTCGAAATTGAGCATGAAGGCAAGGATCCCATCAAATTTGAATGGTTTCTAAAAAACAACTTTCCTGAAATTAGAATTAAATCGGTCAAAGATCTGTACCATAGCTCAGGCTACATTGTAACTCGAGAACATCCTAAGGATTACAATAAATTACTAACAGCACCACTTAAAACCAACAAAATTAATGAATTTGAAATTACAAGACGCATGGCAGCCAAGAGGCCAGTAAAACAAGGGGACGATCAGGTGCGTGCACCTCTTAAATCTCCTCAGGTGTACTGTTTCATTGTCAAGCACGTCCCCATTGCGGTGGACGCTAAAGAGTTAGCCAAACACCTGGTAGAGTCAGAGCAGCAAATTCCGATTGATGGCGCCGTGCGCATCATCTCCAAGGCAACAGGTGAACCATCACCGCATGTTCGCCTCTTCACGAAGAGTAAGGGCGCAATGGAGAGATGCATTGAGCACGGCGTCCATCTAGGCTTCAGCAGGTTCAGGTGCGAGGAGTCGATTAATCTTCCACCTGTCAAAGCCATCCAGTGCATGAAGTGCCAAAGATTAGGGCACCATGAGAATAAATGCACTGCGTCAGTATACAGATGTAACAAATGCGCAGGGGAGCACTTCTCAGCCGACTGCCCCAAGGACCGCAAGTTCGAATGCGCCAACTGCGGGGGCGAGCACCCGCAGTTTTCATTCAAATGTCAAAAAATCAAGGAAGCAAACGAAATTGCAACTAGAAAAGCACACGAAAAAATCAGAGCACAAAGAGAAGAAGCAAAACCTAGTCGGTCCCTAGGGGAGGCCTTTGGGGTACCAGGACCGCTATCCTACGCTGACGCAATGCGACCAATGCGAACTGGACTCATCAAGCCAATCCTGGGTCCTATCGCGTATTCCAACCGTGCCGCCGCCGCTGCCGCCGCCGCCGCTGCCTCTGCCGCTAGCGATGCCCCACCAGCCGAAGCGCCGGCGAATCGAACTGCTCTGACCAATCCGGCGGCAATCCAAATCTCCGCCAATCCGCCCACGCTGCCGGCAGTTGCCTCCGACTCCGTGGCCGCGCCCAATCTAGGAGTTGAAAACGCCAATGACACGCGCAAATCAAGTGAGAGGGGCCTAATCTCCCGGATGGGGGTGCTCGAGGTTGTACTTCAGGCACTCACTCGGCTCATGGGCACTAATCCGGGGCAGATGCTCACTGAATGGGAAGCGGGGCAACTCGCGATCCAGGCAGTGACTGAAGTCCTGGCAGCACTCAGGAATCGAAGGGGACCTGATTCAGGGACAGGGGACACCGAAGCCGCGCAAGCGGGCGGAGATGAAACCTGAACCTGACAATTAAATTACGTTTAGCGTTAACTTGATATCAAATTTCAACTCATCTAATAATTCCCCTGATAATAATGGGCCGGGTAAACAGTCTGTTGTGCGGGACACTCTGAACATTGGACATCTCAACTGCAACGGGCTTAGCAACAAATTCTATGAGATAATATCCTGGATCAACAAAGAAGACTTAGACATTGGGCTTTTCTCTGAAACATGCCTAGAGGAAAAAAACAAATTTCACTTACCAGGGTACGCCACGCTCCGGTTTGACGTCCCTAACTGTAGAAGAGGACTTGCAGTTGTCTATAAAAATCATTTAGAAATTATGAATGTTGAAAAATTTTTTGACAACTGCAACCACGAGCTTATCAGTTTTAAAGTTCATCTTAAAAATAACAAACTTAAGCAATTTAACGTGGTCCTCTTCTACAGGAACCCGACTCCAACACGGCTTAACACCCAACTTCTTGACCATTTATTCTCTAATCCCTCGACCTTAGTTGTCGGGGACTTTAACTGCAACCACCCAGCCCTCGGTGGTGACTCCCAAACTAACTATCCTGGCAAGCAGCTGTTTGATAGGCTTGACTCGCATCCAAACCCACCAACCATTCTTAACGATTATGGGGACTGTACCAGAGTCAGCTACCGTAGTGGCTCAGTCCTTAGGAACGTGCTTGATCTAGGAATTTGTTCCCCGGAGCTAATTAAACATACCAGCAACGTTATTGTGGGAGAAGATCTAGATAGCGACCACCTCCCCATTATCATTAAAATTTATTTAAATCCTAACTGTAAGCTGAGCAAAAAACCCACTAAAAGCTTTTGGAACACTGACTGGGAAACCTTTAGAGGGACCCTTCAGGATAAACTTAGCAACCAACAGCTTCTCAGTCGCAGATTCTCCACACCTGAGGACCTAGACAAAGCGGTTGATCTGCTAAATCAGTGCATTCATGACACCATTGAGGATGTTGTACCCAACCGGGACCCTAGGGAACAGCTTCCCCCAGATATTATTAACAAAATTAAGCATAGGAGGAAACTTAGAAAATTATTCAAAAAAACTAGAATAGACGACTTCAGGGTTCAAGCCAATCAAGCAGCTAAAGAAATTCGAAATGCTATACGCATGCATAGATATAGGAAATTCGAGGATCTATGCCACAAAGTTGCCGAAAATAGTTATAAAAAGGAACCCAAAAAATTTTGGATTGACATCAAAAAGATGACAGGAGAAAGGTCCAAAATGATCAACTATCCCCTTCTAGTCTACAAAGATTCGCATGCCGAGACTGAGGCAGAAAAAGCTTCACTCTTCAGCGACTTTCTTAAAGATCAAATGCAATCTCACCCCAACCACGACTCGCTAATCTATGAAAAGGTCAGTAAGTACAAAGATCATGAGATCTTCAAAACCCATAACAATATAATTGCGGCACTTTCATACCATAAAGAGCACGCGAACCCAGATAATCTAGATAAAGAAGATATCGAAAACGATATCCTTAACATTACTGACCAGGACGTGCTCTGGGAAAGCAGAAAACTTAGGTCAGGAGGAGCTCACGGTCCGGATAGAATTCCTAACATGGTTTTGAAATATGGTCTCGGCCCAGACTCCATCAGAGCGCTCGCAAAAATTTACAACTACAGTTTTCTCATAGGATACTTCCCTAAACAATGGAAAAAGGCCATCATTAGGATGATCCCTAAACCAAACAAATCCAAAAATCTCGTGGAAAGCTATAGACCCATCAGCCTAACATCAGCCAAAGTCCGCTTTAGTCAGTTCGCTGACGACTTAGCAGTATGGGCCTCTGCCACAAAATCTACGATGTCCGCTAAAAGGCTTAACTCCTACTTTATTGTCCTCAAAAAGTGGCTTGACAATTTGGGCATTGTCATCAATCCCTCCAAAAGCAAAGCCATTTCCTTTTTCAAAGCTAATGGGAACAAGACAGGTCCAGACGATCCTCCAATTAAACTTGGACAAGACAAAATCAAGTACTATGATTCCGTCACCTTCCTAGGGATGGTTCTTGACAAACAGCTTAACTTTAGGGCCCATATCGACAAGGTAGCTGGGTCTTCGACAGCCAAAATGGCTGCCCTAGCTAGGATAGCTAAGAACTCCAGGATTTCGCAACTGGCTCTTCGCCTCATCTATAAATCTTACATTGAAAGCACAATGACTTACGGCGCTCCGGTGCTCATCAATCTACTGGCTTCCCTGGTTAACAAGCTACAAATTCTGCAAAATAAGGCTCTTTGCCTCTCTATAGATGCTCCGCCTTATACTAAAATCACATACTTACACCAGGTCACAAAGATTGACATCATGGTTCAGGATCGACTCCTCTATCTTGCTAAAAAATTGTACAAAAAAGCCCTGGAGAGTGAAATCCATGGGTTCAAAAATGACACCAAAGAATGGGCCAGGCCAGGGTTCAGGGTCCCCTTTACTACTAAACTCAGACAAATTACGAGATGATTAACGCTAATGTGATTCATTCTAAAACTCGAGCGCCTCTGTCCGGGGTCGGGAATACTAATGATACTCGTAATGCTATGCTAACCACTTGTCATTCAAAGTACAGTACCAATCACACCCTGTTTTTACGTTTATACCCTCTCACAGTATTATCTTTTATACTCTTTCTCTAGCAAGTTTTACATTATACACCCAAAATGTTGTTTATTGTGGGGCCAGGTCCACTAACTATCATTATAACTAAGACAGAATATCTGAATGTTGGACTTACCGGTTGGGCTTGCTTTGTTGGGATGCTGTTGAATAGTTTGCAAAACCCTTACTTGCGGGTAGGGACCTCTATACTTACGACATTCACTATGTCCTCCCAGGAAATCCTTCGTTTTCGTAAGGTTAACTAACATAGGCAGGTTCCTATATCATAGCGGTGTCTACCTACTCTCAATAGTAGTAAATAATCTGGCCTCAATTTTTATACCAAAACACTCAAAACATTATTGCTTTGTGATTCACTGTACATATTTACACCCCAATATTTGTTTTAGTTTTATCAATCATATTTATTTATATTTATTTGTTTTACTCAATACTTCAACCATCTGCTTTAAATTGTCTCTATATTGATTAATTGAACCCTTTTATTTGTTTTAAGTTTTTAAATGTAATTATTGTATTATTTATTAGAAAATATTTGTTTTATTTCTCCAACTCGAACAAAATACTAAATGTATCGCTCAAACTGGAAACCAAAAAAATAAATTAGTTGCGTAAGAGCCCTCCCCAGGGCTGATGCGCAGGGCCCCTTGACAGCCCCTACTTACCAAATGAAAAATAGTTTTCCTTTATTCTTCCCCTCTCCCAAGCCTTGCGCGCACTGCCGTCGTCCCGGCCGGTCTGATTACTGCTCTAAATTCGCTTCAAAACTACCTAAAGTAAGTTCATTGTAAATTCTGTCTTCACTTCTATATTAATAAATTTATTTTTCTTCTCGTTTTCCTGGGCCTTTAGTATGTCTTAGGGACTTTTTCTCTAGTTAGCAACCTCTTTTGCTCTCTATTTATTTTAATTCGGGTTCTTAAGCTTTAGGGATCCTCTTCACGGGTTGGGTCTAGGACGCGCTGTCCTCTGAGTTAGCTTAGCGTTTTTATTTAATTCCTTTTTTTGCTCAATTCTTTGGCTTCGGCCTGGGGAACCCCTGCTCAAATTTTTTCTTAATTCGTCTCTTTTTGTGCATTTTTGCAAAATTTACTAGCAATTTGCATTTACACTATTTTTGAACCTTAGTAGTCTAAATTAGGTATTACTATCTTTTCTTGTGTTAGCACATCAAAATTCTCTAAATTTTTTCTAATCTATTTCCTCTAATTTAGGAACTTCTCTCTTTTTGCCTTCTTCCTAGATCATTAGTCAGTAAGGGTTTTTTTGCTATTCTTTGCCTTCTTTATCTAAATTAATTATTTCGATCTATAATTTACTTATATTTAAATCACCGGTTTTCCTTTTCTTCTTCATTATTCTAAACGAGACAGTGCGTGTAGGGCTTGCGGACGATATTAACCCGCTCTGACAATTGCTTGAACTGCTGACATTTACCTTGAACTGATTTATTATATTAAATTGCTTTACATTTATTTAGAACTGCCCCTGTTTTACTAGTTTTATAGCTAATTGGTCTCCCTGTTTTATATTGACCACTCATCTACCTCCATTAGAATACTGTTTTAATTAGTTAACTAGCATTGTCATGAGCACTATCAAAGAAACTGACATCACCGATAACAGGAAGAGGCCAGCGCGAGACACCTCGTCACCAGCTACTGCTGCTCCTACTAAAAAGCCTAACATGCGAGCCTCAGCTGGACCTACCGACAACAGAGCAACACCGGCCAGACGGACATCTCTGCCAGATGCCTCTCCAGGATCAGCTGATGGCGGCTCTGCTTCCAGGCAGCCTCCGGCAGCGTGTTCAAGCCTGAAATACGACATAAACAACTTGGCAATTTTAAGCATTCCCAAGCCAGACAGGACTAATGAAAAAACTGTTACTCTACAGCAAAACTGCATCATCACTTATGCGCCGAACGCGGTAAAAAGCTCAGAAACCACTCTCTTCAACATAATAATGAAAGACATCGCTCCAAGTGCCTACCACCACCACTCAAACGGAAAACCGGAGGCCCGTCAGATCGCCTGGTTTGGGCCCAGCTACACCTACGGTGGATCAAAAATCGAGGCCAATGACAACTGGCATGCTGCAATAGTTCGACTAGTCACGTGGCTCCACCTCGAATACAAACTGCCACTATTCAATTCCTGCCTAGTTAATTTTTATAAAGACGGCAACATCGGTATTCCTTGGCACTCTGACGATGAAAAGGAACTTGGAGAGGATCCGATCATCGCCTCAGTGTCACTCGGAGCCGCCCGAGACTTTCAAGTTCGCTCAAAATCTTCTCCAACTAACATAGTATTTTCGCAAAAGCTAAGCAGCGGCAGCCTCTTAATAATGAGCGGTGGCACTCAGCCTTATCTACAACATACCGTACCTAAAGATCCCAGATGCAAAGATATGCGAATCAACCTAACATTCCGATTAACTAAAGACGACAGAATCTCCGCCGCGGACACTCCAACGCCTAATCCGTGCGTCCGGTTCACACAAGACCAAATTTCTTGCGACCTGGACGACGAGGAATCCATCAGGCGAAAAGCAGAAGAGGAGGCCGCCAACTTGGAAAAAATTAAGCTAAATTCTACAATCAAGGACTCCAAAGCAAAATCAGGCAGCAAAGTGGCAGACGCCTCTCAGGCAGTCACAGCTCAAGCGAATCCTCAAGCATCAAGCAATCAAACCAAGGCATCAAGCAATCAAAATCTAGCAACACAGCAATCAAGCATTCAAGACACAGCTACTAAGCAAACCAATAACCAAGGCGTTGAACAACAACCAAGCAACCAAAGCACCCAGCAACAAACAGAAAAAAGTATACCGGCAGCCAGTACAGCTGACCAGGCAACCAACAACAACAAAGCTAACCAAGAAGAAAAAGAAAAAACACGTAGAACGTAGACGTAGAAATTAAAATGTGCCAACTGCAGTGGTGAGCACACGTCGTATTCTCACAAATGCCCAGTAGCTATTAGGGCACATCGCCTGGCAACTGAAAGGGAGCGCGAGAGGGTGCACAGTCTACGACAACAGTACGACTACGACTGATATCAGCAAAACTTACCAGAAGCCTTTCCGAGGCCGCAACAGTTCTCCTACTCTGCAGCAGCAAGCCGATCAGCTGTGACAAGCCAACTGCCTCCAATGTACAACGCGTGCCCGGCTGGTCCCCCTGCGGCGGTCTCGGCGATGGCCTCTGCAGCGGTTGACCCGGCAACCGAGCCTGCATCCCACCCCGCGGCGGTCCAGGCGATGGCCTCCGTGGAGGTCGTCCCGGTTCTGGCCCCTGCAGTGGCTCAGGCGACAGCCCCTGCAGCGGTGGCCTCAGGCGCGGGGTCAGCATCGACTGTTAACCAGACCGAGCCGGTGACCTACGGACCGAAGGCGAGTTGGGCCAAACCAAATTATGCGGCCACCAATTATAACCATACCAAAAACAGTAGCTCAAAAATTTACTCACAAACAGATATTCTCAGGCTGGCCATGAGGGCCTTGAGTAGCATCCTGGAGATGGGCTCGGGGCTTCTCTGCGACGCACAGATTGCGGGGGAACTCGCAGTCCACGTTGTCATTGAGGTCCTGGGCTCACTCTCGGAGCTACAGGGTCAGGGAGCTGATGGTGGGGCAGCTGCATGGTAAGCTGTTCACCTTCAGGCCCCGAACTACTTGTTACCTGAAACTTAAGAGCGCGCATGTCAGTGTGTGACAGTAACAGTCACAGCTCAGTTACCAAGAATGGTTCGAGGGTAAACAACTGCTCTACTACGCTGAAAGTGGGCATTTAAACTGTAACACGATTTCAAATAAGCTGCATGAGGTTATAGGTGGGTTCGAGACGAAAACATTGATATAGGCCTTTTTTCCGAGACCTGTCTGACCAAGGACAATAATTTCTTCATACAGGGATACGCCATCCTGAGACTAGACGTTCCAGACTGCAGGCGCGGCGGCTTGCCATTGCTTACAAGAGTCATCTTATTATTGACGGGTTAAAAAGTATTTTGATAGTCAAACTCATGAGTATATCAAGTTTTCAGTGCATCTCCCTGGCAACTCTTTCAGGAAGTTTGATATCACGCTGTTCTATAGGGCCCCGGGCTCCCCGACTGTCTTAAGACGGATCTGCTTGAGCAGTGTCTATCCTCCCCATACTCCCTTCTGTTAGGAGATCTCAACTGCAGGCATGGGTTTCTTGGTGGTGATAGTGCTCAAAATTACCCTGGGAGGCAGCTTTTTGATTGGCTCGATTCGCATGCGGATCCCCCTGTCGTTCTCAACAAGTTCGGGGATTACACGCGGATCTATAACCGCTCTGGTAAAAACCTAGGCAATGTGATTGACCTAGCTATGTGCACTAGCAGGCTAGCTCCCTTCTCCAGTGAGGTCTCTGTGGGTGAAGATCTAGACAGTGACCATCTTCCCATAGTTGTATCTCTGTCCATTGATCCCGCTTGCCACAAGGCAAAGCTCCCGCTCAAAAGCTTCGGAAGACTGATTGGGAGTCCTTCAGATTCTCGCTACTACAAGCTTGACAACATCAGAATTCTAAAATCTGATATCTCTACCCCTGAAGAGATCGACCAAGTCGTGGACAATCTGTCTTCGGCTATCACTGACACCATCAATAAGGTGGTCCCTGACAGAGACCCCAGAGAGCAACTCCCACCGGACATAGTTAGAAAAATTAAGCACAGGAGGCATCTTAGAAAATGCTTCAAGAAGACTAGGGACGATACGTTCAGGATTCTTGCCAATCAGGCGGCCAAAGATATCAGAGTAGCTATCAAGAATCACAGATACAAAAAGTATGAAGATCTCTGCAAAAAGATAGCCAAAAATAGTTATCGTCACGAACCACGTCGCGACGATAACTATGGAAGACGTGAAAAAGATGACTGGCGAAGCCAAGAAAAGGATAATCTACCTACACTGAAGCATAATGACGCCACTGCAGAAACAGAGGCTGAAAAAGCGAACCTTTTCAGAATTTTCTTGACTCCAAATGCAACCCAAGCCTAAGCCTGGACTGAGTACTATAACAAAGTCATCAATGCTCGATCGCAAGAAATCTTCAAGCCCCATGAGGGGATCTTTCAGGTTTGTCCTACTTTAGACAAAACCAGGCTGTTGAGGGCAACAATCAAGAAGTGTCTGAGGCTGACCTTCTTGAGATCATAAACATAGATGTTACAATGGCTATAAGCAGTCTTCGGCTCGGGGGAGCCCCAGGCCCGATAAGATCCCCAATGTCGTCCTCAGAAGGGCCTGAGCCCCAACTCCATCAGGGTTACTAAGCTGTTCAATACTTGCTGCCTGCGTTGGGTACTTTTCCCAAAGCCTGGAAAAAGGGAACCATAAGATGATTCCCAAACCCGACAAACC